>CP025658.1:4721605-4807171 GCA_003576665.1 Ipomoea trifida | reverse complement strand
TATTAGATTTTTTAAAATAATTTTCTTTAATTTTATTATCTAAATAAATAAATAAAAATTTATCTGTGAATCGCACGGGTAATTGGACAATTATTTGCTCTAATTCAAGCAAATAAAACATCAAAAAATATAATCAATCCAACCAATTTCATCAATTGCGCTATATAATATTCGATGTTATAATTTATATAATTGTATATCGATCCAAATATTCTTAAAATATTATAATAAATTCATTCCGTGCAACGCACGGGCGAAACTACTAGTAGCTTAAAATAAGAGCTTATTTTGAAACGCTACTTCAGGTAGTTTATCAAAAATAAACTAGTAGCTTCTTAACTTTTCCATCTTTATCCTTTTTATTTTATATAAATGACATCATTTATCCCTCCCAATTAAAACTCTTTTTAGTCTTTTTACATTTATCAACTTATCAAAAAGCTAATTTTACCAAACACTTTTAAACATAACAGCTCTTTAGATTTCAGCTTCGAGCTTATAGATTTTCAGTTTTCAGCTACTTTTCAGCTTTCAACTACCGTTTCAGCTAAGTTTGCCAAACATAGCCTAAGTTAGTGTAAAAACTCTAGTAAAATTAAAATGTTCAAAATCAAACCATTACCTCCAAAGTACAAACAAATATAATAATTTTGATCCAAAATCACACCAATTATTGGGAATTATATTATTTTAGGATAACTAAATATTTACTACACCACTACATGTGTGTACAAATTTTTCATTACATTATAACGAATCATTGTACTATATAATATCCATCTTTTCAAAATAATTCTTAATTAATATTTTTGTAAATAAATATTTAAGTTAATTACAAACTAATCCTATTTACATATATTATTGCCGTACAACCTAACAAAAATATGGGCACCCTAGGCATTCCCCCAAATCCGATTGGTTGATATAATTTTATTTAAGTAATTCATACTCCGTAGTAAATTAATTGTTTCATTAGTAATCAGTCAATACAAGTCGATGCGATGACATCTCTGTTACCTTTTTAAATGGATAGTCATTATGAAGGAAAAGTATTTACTGGTGTATTATGCACTTTGTTTGAAAATTTGATGTATTATGCATTAAAGTGCATAAACATATATAGGTACAAACAAGAGGTATTGCATGAGATAAGTTACAACAGAGAATACCTACTCTAATGGAGAATAAAGATAATAATAAAGACTAAACAACAAATAAAGTATAATCCTTAATACGCCCCCGCAAGATAGAGGAACTGTCGCCGACACAATCTTGGAACGGAATCATAGAAACTATGATTGGCCTAATGGCTTTGTCAACACATCGGCCACTTGATCAGATGACGAGACATGACGAACACAAAGTGAACCATCAGTAACCATATCTCCGACAAAGAAATAATCCAACGTTAGGTGCTTTATCCTGGAGTGGAAGAACGGGTTCTTGCACACATGTTGCACCTGAATTATAGCAGAACAATGTAGGTGTTCGGGTCAAGACAATACATACTAGCCTCTTGGAGTAAACTACGAACCGAAACCAGTTCAATCATTGCGCGAGCTAACGCGCGATACTCAGGTTCCATAGACGAGAGAGACATCGTCTTTTGTCGTGTAGACTTCTGAGAAATAGTGTTCGTGCCAAGATAACAGACTAAACAATAGATAAATATAATCCTTAATAATCATAAGATTGAACCTTGTGGCGGAGGCATTGATTCTTTAAGCTAAAATGATTGAGAAAATATATAACAAATATTACCTTGTAAAAAATCATTGTTTAATAATAAAAAATTTGATTCACGTAATTTTTTGTTTCTCATAATTTGATGTTTATCTCATTCAAGGCATAGTCAACTATTAAATCAGCTCCAGCAAAGAAAACGATGATGGTCAAATAATGGCAGTAGTCATTTTCCATTTTGCAATAATGTTAAATTATATCTAAATAATTATATCATTAATAGCACGATTTCAAATAGGAGAGCGATATTCAACACCCTCTTTCTTATGTAATATGTCTAATCTAAGATTTCTATGAAGGGGTTAAATATGTTTATATTTTGTTGACATCGTAGAAGTTATTTAATTTCATTCAATAATCAATATATGTAGTCTACGTTTTCTACCCTTTTTTTTTTTCAAACAAATAAAATTAGTGATTCATATTATCATTTTATGTACTAAATGAACAATAAAATTTAAATTTCTTATGATATATATGGTCGTGGTTGGTGGCAATTGGCCAGTATTCTCAAGTAAATGTGAGAGGATCAGAGGAGTAGGTGTACTGATCAAATTAAATTTGAGAGGATGCTGGTGAGTCATTAATGCAGTAATAAAAACCAAAGTCAAGTTAAAAATAAAAAATTAAAAAAAAACCCACAAAGTCATTAAATTATTTAGGGTGTGTTTAATTTAAACATTAGAATTACAATTCTAATGAGAATCAAACATTTGGTAATAATAATGTTTTTTGGTACTATTTAGTTTTTTTTTTTACAATTTTTTATGACCCAAGTAGGAGAGATGAAGGAAAGAGAAAAAAGAAAAGGAAAAAAAAAACTTTGAAATTTGACTGAAAAAAAAAAACTATAACACGTAGCGCTAGGCGTTTGCTGTGCGCGTGGACAGCAACTAATGCTCTCCATTTTTCCTCTTATCTTGGGTCCCACAAAACAATCAAGACCTTGCAGTGATCATTTTACATCCCCTCACCTCCTTCTATATCATCCACTTCATCATAGGCTCCAAGAAAAAATCATAGCGGTGGACGCTCTAAGTAGAATGAGTCACTTTGTTTGGTAGTAGAGGAATAAAAGGCTAATGAGTTTTGTAATTACTAAATGATTTGATTTCAATAGTAAAATAATAAAAGTAAGCAAAAAAACATAATAATAGGTATGAAAATTGATAATAAAATGCAAAAATTTCCAAACTAAACACACCCTCAAATATAGAGAGTATATAAATGATGGTTGAAAAAAGCGTATTTCCAAATACGGAGTATTTCCAATTTAGTATGTTGAAAATACTTTTTGAAAAAACATATTTTCAAATACAGAGTATTTCCAATTTAATATGTTGGAAAAAATTTGAAAAAGATTACAGAATTTAATTTTTATCCATGCATATTATAAATTCCGTAATCTTTTTCAAATTTTTTCTCTTTTACTACCATTATTGTTATTGTATCATTTTCATTATCATCCTTAATTTCTAAAAGTATCAATTAAAATACACGATAATTAATATTTTTAATAAAATGGGTCCTTTATTTAATTTATGGAATCCTAACCAGCAAAAAATCTTAATAAGATAACTTAATTTAAATTGGTTAGAATTGATAAGTTCAAATTAAAAATACTAATAAATATTTTTTATGAAAAATTAAATTAAAAATTATTATCAAATTAATTATTTCACCAATTTGAATGAAATTACTCCAAATAGTCTTCCCTTATTCCCGTCCAAATGTATCTTTAGTCAAATATGTCCTTACACGAGTTTATATAGATTTTCTCAGTGGACCACGGTTTTTTTTTTTTTTTTTTTTTTTTGAATGCTACTGACTCTATTACAGTGTAGTATCTGTTCATAAACTACTTTCTCAACCTACTGAAGAACACAGAGACAACATGCCTCCACTGAGGCTCGAACGCACCACCTCCCATATACAGGGAAGGGTTTGATACCACTGGACCACAAGGTCCTTGGTGCATCGCGTAAGTCGCCATAGCAAATTGGGTGCCTTTTTTTACGCTTTCCGATATTCCGACCCGCAACGCTCTCCTTCCCCGTCTCCTCAAGTGCTCTTCCTATATTTCTTCATTCTTACCAGAATCAGTTTTTTCCGTCTCTCTATATATACAAAATCTATCTTCTTCTTCTTCCTCATTTTTCCTGCTGCGCTCACGCTGATCTGCGTAAAACCGCTAACGCGCTCACATTTCTTCGTTGCTAACCATGGGAGGTGATCACGGGAACGCCAAATCGGACATATCGTTTGCTGGTACCTTTGCCAGTAGCGCTTTTGCTGCTTGTTTCGCCGAGGTCTTTCATTCCACTATCATTCATTTCTTAATCCGTCTACCTTTAAATTATGGCCTCAGATCATTTCTGGTTTGGAATGAAATTGATTAGTGTATGCTTGTATTCTTGCATTCTTGCATTTTAATCTTCGTAAATCTGCTGTTTGAATTTTCGGAGTCTGAGCGTTTTCCTTTGTTTTTGTGTGCGTGTGTGTAATAATCAGATGCTGAAAACATCGTGCTAAGTCGGACCGGTCTTTCATTCCACTATTATTCATTTCTTACTTCGTCTACCTTTAAATTATGGCCTCAGATCGTTTCTGGTTTGGAATGAAATTGATCAGTGTATGCTTGTATTACTGCATTTTAATCTTCGTAAATCTGCTGTTTGAATTTTCGGATTCTGAGCATTTTCCTTTGTTTTTGTGTGCTTGTGTGTAATAGTCAGATGCTGAAAACATCGTGCTAAGTCGGACCGGTCTTTCATTCCACTATTATTCATTTCTTACTCCGTCTACCTTTAAATTATTGCCTCAGATCGTTTCTGGTTTGGAATGAAATTGATCAGTGTATACTTGTATTATTGCATTTTAGTCTTCGTAAATCTGCTGTTTGAATTTTCGGATTCTGATCATTTTCCTGTGCTTTTGTGTGCGTGTGTGTAGAAGTCCGATGCTGAAAACATGGTGTTAAGTCGGACCGGTCTTTCATTCCACTATCATTCATTTCTTACTCCGTCTACCTTTAAATTATGGCCTCAGATCGTTTCTGGTTTGGAATGAAATTGATCAGTGTATACTTGTATTATTGCATTTTAGTCTTCGTAAATCTGCTGTTTGAATTTTCGGATTCTGAGCATTTTCCTTTGTTTTTTGTGTGCGTGTGTGTGTGAAAGTCCGACGCTGTAAACATTGTGTTAAGTTGGACCGGTCTTTTTGGTGTTTTCCTTTTTTCCTATCAATTTACGTGATCTGTTCCGTCGCATGAGTTGAATGGAGGCTATTTTGCCTGTCATTTCTTCTGTAGATTTAATTGTTCTGATGTTTTAGTTATTACAGCATTCCAATCGATGCAAGAATCGGATCTCCCCTTTTTGTTGCCTGTATGGTCTACTATGTGCACTTGTGCATATTGTAATAGAATGCATTTGATTTTGAAAGGAAATTTTGATTGGATGAGTTCATAAGGTTCTTAATTTGGTCTTTCATCCTGCATATGATCACTAAATATCTAGTACTTCTGAAAACTGGCTGTATGCTATATCTGTGGCTGCAATTTGCATTAGGTTGTTTGTCAATCTTTGTTTCTCTTCTAAAGTGCTTTTATGTATGAATATATTTACTTGTTCAGATTTGTACTATCCCATTGGATACTGCTAAGGTTAGGCTTCAGCTTCAAAAGAGAGCTGTTGAAGGAGATGGAATGACTTTACCAAAGTACAGGGGAATGTTGGGTACAGTTGGAACAATTGCCAGGGAAGAAGGTCTAGCTGCTCTGTGGAAGGGTATTGTACCAGGGTTACATCGTCAATGTCTATTTGGTGGCTTACGAATTGGGTTGTATGAACCTGTATGTCCTATTTAGGTTTCTCTGATAGTGTTATTAATATCAACTCTCTGTTGGTTTTAACCCCTTGTGTCTCAATTTCATTCTGAGCAGGTAAAGAATTTCTATGTGGGTAAAGATCATGTTGGGGATGTGCCACTGTCAAAGAAAGTCCTTGCTGGACTCACAACTGGTAAGGGCATCTTATCAATGCTTGTATGGTCTATTTGCTCGAGTTCAGAAAATTAAAGTAGTGATGTAGTTCTTTCTAATCTTTAATAAACCATAAATTTTATCCAACAATATGTGTTTTTTATATCCAGTACTTGCACAGTAATTTTATTTGTGTTTTGTATTAGTTTGTTTGTATTATGTGAGACATTCTATTTTGTACTTGTTCAATCCAACAGGTGCTCTGGGTATAACAATTGCAAACCCTACTGATCTTGTTAAGGTGAGGCTTCAAGCTGAAGGCAAATTACCTCCTGGTGTGCCAAGGCGTTATTCTGGAGCATTAAATGCTTATTCTACAATAGTGAGACAAGTAAGTTTTCTGGCTTTTCCATTTTTCTACTTCTCGAGAAAATGAGCCAGCTGTTTATTTAACCTTTGTTTTCAATTGATAAAAGTTTTTGTTGCATCTGAAATTTAGGAAGGAATTGCAGCTCTGTGGACTGGACTTGGACCAAATGTTGGGCGGAATGCTATAATAAATGCAGCTGAATTAGCAAGTTATGACCAAGTGAAGCAGGTGATTTTGCAATAAATTTCTGCATCATACTAATATTTCTGTTATACTCTGACATGCTTTTTTGTTTGGTTATCAACTTTATCCTGCCTATGTAATTTATTTGTTTAAATTTCCCTTTCAGACAATTCTAAAGATTCCTGGGTTCACAGACAATGTCCTTACTCATCTTTTATCGGGTCTCGGAGCTGGTTTCTTTGCAGTCTGCATAGGCTCCCCAGTTGATGTGGTATGTTATTAATGTTTCCCTTTTTAATTTCCCATTAGTAACTGTAGATTCATTGTTGAGTCAACTTCTGATGGTTTATGTCATTGTTTCCACCGTTACTAGTGCCAAGTCATGTCAATTTGCTAACTTCATGCAGGTTAAGTCAAGAATGATGGGAGATTCAACATACAAAAATACACTGGATTGCTTTGTGAAGACTTTGAGGAATGATGTAAGTTTCTTCTCCCTATGTTATGTGTCAAATATGTCACATTTTGTATTTGACTATAAAAATAGAATCCATTCACGTAACCTACCCTAAACTTAGATGAGTCAATAATTTATATATTTTGTATTTCTAGGTTACTTATGTTTAATGAACCACCTTGTATGTGTTATCCCTTCACTGTGCGTTTCCAACTTTTGTGTTGTGTGTCTTCAGGGACCGCTTGCATTCTATAAAGGCTTTATACCAAATTTCGGTCGTCTAGGCTCATGGAATGTGATCATGTTTTTAACTCTGGAGCAGGTAAAGACTTGTATGCTTGCTTGCTTTTAGGTTGGCTTAAGATTTTTATCTTTTCTTACTACATAATCTCTTTCAAGAATTTTGATCGATAAAATGTTGTGTATGGCAGGCTAAGAAGTTTGTTAGAGATTTAGAGTCATCTGGAAGATAAAAGTTTGGTTTCTCAAAACAGAAGTCATTACAGCGCAGACACAATTCATTGTGGTTTTGGTTGGACATGAAGTCTTAATGTTCAGTTGGTAGTTTTTTTTTTTCCTCCAAATTAATTGTGATAGTGAATAAAATAGCATAATTGCGAAAACTGAAATGCTATCACTACCAAGATTTGAGACCTCCATTGGTTGTCACATTGTTTTCCCCGTGAGGCAATTGTCACAATTAAGACAAGTTTTTCTTTTGTTTTTCATTATGGCTAACCTTGGTCTTCTACTCTCGTCAATACTCTTATACTCTCTATATAATTTATTTTTTTTTTATAAAAATAAATATTTCGAATTGAAACCAATCCTATACATGCCAAAATAGGATCTCTATCTCTAATTAACAAGACATGGTTCAATTCGCAGGCTTTTTGTGCTTTAGATACTTTGAGAAAGTATGTACTGCATCCCCATCTTATTCATATCTCATAAATATCCTTGCCCCAATAATGCAATATGAACTTTGGTCATTGTATAATCATTACAAATTCATGCTTACCCCTTGTTTAGTGAATAAAAAGTCAAGTCATCTTCATACACTTTATATTTGTCATATGTAATAAACTTGAAATACAAACGCCTATTATTTCTTTCTTCATTGCTCATTTTGTCTTCTTATAAAGGATATTCATTTACTTTGTAAATACTCTCGGTCTAAAATGCTCAAATGTAATAACAATTAATTTAAACAAGACAGTCTAATCCAATTATGCTTCTATCATAGCCGCAGAAAAAAATCAAAGAAAAAGATAAGGATTATATGAAAATTATGATTTGGTAGATTAATTGAGTTTAATTGATATTTATAAGGTAGGTTTTTGGCACCATGGAAGGTAAATAAGTAATTATGTACATACTTGCCTAGCTAACAATAGGCTTATTGTTGGAAAACATCCATGCCTCTTTTGGATGACAAGGGAAACATGCATCCATTACCCAGGAGTAGCATTGAGTAAATCTCTTCGAAGTCAAACTTGAAACGTTATGATTATCAAATTAACATCCCAACCAACTTGGTTAAAATTACCTCATATATCTATACTTTTAAACTTCAGTAAATTAATACTAATTTTTGTATTTTGTAATAATAATTATTTTCACTTTTAGAAAAAGCCAACCTAACTCAACTTTCTTGAGTCGAAGCACAAATTATTTTAAAAATTAGGAAAAAAAATTACATAATGTATTTAAATGTAAGCATGTTATAGCATTATAGCATTAAAATTGTCACACTCGGCCGTAAGACAACAGCGATAAACCCTTAAGTACAATTTTCATGTCATGTATACTATTTATTAGTTAAACCAACATTTTTTTCTTTACTTATTTTCTTTAGTGCCTTAACCATTTAAAATTGGGAATAGGGAGGGAGAAAAGGGAGCAGTGGAGCACATTAATGCAAATGCCAATGTTATTTTCTTTCATTGTAAGTTGTAAATTCAAGATTTTACAGTACCAGTACCACACCTGAAAAAATCCAAAACACAGCATACACATTTATGCCGTACAATTATGGGACTCATGCTGAATGTTTTGCTTCAATGAAACTGTACTCTCTTTTTCTTTATCCCTTTTCTTTCTTTCCTTTTTTTCTTTTTTATAAAAGCTTGAATTGGAGGTGAGGGCTTAATTTAATGAACTCTCTCCTTTGCTTCCCTTATTTTCTTCTTCTGAAGTGCTGCTGCTAACTACGGTTTTGACAGCAGGTGAGGAATCCATCAAGCTTGCAGCTATTGCAGCTTTCAAATCTTCATCATCTTCGTCTAGTAAGAGTTCTTGATCCCTATACTGGAATTCCATACCAGACTGCTGCTGCCTTTCACCAGGTCTGTTACCTGTTCTCCCAGCCGAGTTGCAAGACTTTGTAATCCTCTCTGCATCTTCAGGCGTGAGCCACTGTCCATAACCGTTAGACGCTTCAGAGGAAGTGATTGGACAGTCCTTGGGAAAATTTCCCCTTACCAGAAAAATGCTCCAGCCAAAACCTTTCAAGGAGTCGAGATAAGCTGAAAGGTAAAACTTAGAAAGGTGTTCTGGGGCAGCGTAAAGACTATCAAAATTATACCACTCCCCGTTTACTTTTCGGATACAGAACCAATGGTCCTGCAAATGACAAATAAATGCATTTTCCAGTTCTGGGTCAATTTGAGCATGCTCAGCAACTGGGCTGTCAAGTGGAATGACTTGCAAATCCCAAACCTCCAAAGCCTTCTCCAAAACCTGCAAGTAACTTCAATTCAATAAGATTAACTAATGAAGTAGGTATTATTAAAATGAAGACTACTCACTTTTCCCAAATTTTGTTCAGTCAAAATGTAAAAACTAAAAACACCTGGGAGTAAACTAAACATAGACAACAGGAACAACATCACATGCTTGTACACATCAATGAAGTTATAATTTGTTATAAAGGTTCAATCGAAGCAAGGCTGAGGGTTCGTCCAGGCTGTCCAGCAGGCTCTTACAATAGATGTAATCACACTGACAGCACTTGACATGTACCAAAAGGTTATAGTAAGATATATCTCACCAGTTTTAAAGAAGATATCATCAGCACTAAATTCAGTGCAGTTAATGAATTGAGAGATCTTTAATAAAGTGAAAGCCACTTCAACTTAAATGCTCAATAACTAGCTCAACAATAAAACAAAAAGCATCATTTCACCAAATCAAATGAACAGATCGGCAATGCAATTAACGTTCCACATCTTTAGGGGCAATGCAATGGAAGCCAACTAATGCTTATATACATGAAGCACTAGTAACCATGTTTAAGCCTAACATTACTTAAGAGCATTGGGTTCTTTACTAGACTAGAGGATATCTACAGATTCAGTTACCAAAGGTCCAGAAACAATGATAATGCAGCGGAAACACTACACAACTTTCTTGTTATTTTATCATTGTTACATAGTCAATGACACCCTCTCCTCCAAAAAGGAAAGATATAGACTGTACAGGTTAGAAAGAAAAATATAAATATGAATAGAAGTCTCAGATCATGAAAGCAATCAGAAAATTTTATGCAGGGTCTCATATATGATATACATAAGGGATAACATTTTAGGGATAGAAATTTCCCAGGAAACACAGTCTATAATGTAAATCCACACTGGTATCTGCCAAAAGTAAAAAAAGGAACTGTTGTAAAAATATCAGGCGTTAGTGGCACCCAACTAGAAAGGAAAGCTGATTTTTTAGACTTCTAGCAAGTATTCCTCCCATAACATACAAATGGTCAATAGCACATAAAAGACCTATTCTTCCCTTTGGCCTAGGAATGCCTAGGCGCCTAGCACCTAGTCGGGAACTCGGGAGTCGGGCCTAGGCCAAGTTTTACAACACTGAGACAATCTTGTCTTTATTACCTAGTATTTAAGGAAATCAAACAATAGTTGCAATTGAATTGGAAGATCACTTAGCATCAAAATGCCACTAGCATGCAAAGTGATCTTCACTGTACAGACATAGCAAACATATACTACCCCAACTAAATAATACAGTTTAAATCTTTTGTCTAGTATTAACTTTCCAATCATTCAAAATAAAGATTATACCAATATTTATTTATCCTCAACACATATATAGAACAGACAATTACTCAAATTGAAGCAAAATACACATACAAGTACCAGCGCCAGCCAAAAAAGTTCAATCATTTTATAAGGGTGAATATAAAACCTAACAAAATCGAACTACTCATTTCAGATATATCAGTGGCTGATAGAAATATATACTAAAAGAGTGCGAAGACTGACGGTAATAGAACCTGGATGCTGAAATCGCCGTCGAGGGAGACATTGTGAGACTCCTCCGGGATGAAATCGCCGGTTCCAGCGCCTCGAAGCATCATCTGACGCTCCCTGCGATCAAGATCGGAGGCGAGGGCCGCCAAATCGAACTCCGAGAAGAACGGACCCTGCAACACAGTGTTCACGCAATGCACAGCGCAGAGCTTAGATTCCTGCACCTCGTGGTACAACATCCCACCATTGCTAGCTGTTGCCCCTTCCATTCTAATTTCTTCAACAAATTTAAACCCTAATTTCTGCGACTCTGTTTTATATGTCTCCCTCTCTCTCTCTCTCTGTCTGTTCCTCTCTCTATACTTCTGTCTAAATCAGTCTCTCTCTCTCTCTTCTCTGTCCTCAACGACAAATGGACAATGCCTCGATGGAATTCAAGTGAGGATAGCGATGGGCTCATGTATATTCCTTCTGGGCTGGATTACTAATGTATGTGAATGGGCCTTTAGCCCAAAGGCCCATTCTCAGTTTTAATTACCAGGCTTCTATATTTCCAGAAAATTTTCACACATCAAATGAGATGGAAAAAAAATGAATTCACATTAAAAATAAATCATCCTTTTTCAATTAGGTAAACCCGAAAACTTTGTGCAACAAGTTTGACAAAGAAGGTGTTTTGTAAGAAAAGAGAATTATACTTTACTCACTCGGCCTCGGTCACCCCCTTCAAAAGCAAATAAATTATTTGGCCGGACTTCTAACACATTTAACTCACATATGAATTAGTTCAAGTTTTGAATTATATCAAACTCTAATCTTACAAGTAATGTAATTTTTTATTTTTACTTTCTATACAGACTTTAAAATTATTCACTTAAGTAATTTATTATCGTCATAGTACTAATTTTAGTTATTTATTAGTCTTTTCAATCAAAGACATTAAATAAAAAGATCAAAATAGTACTTTATTATCGTAATAGTACTAAGCACATCATAAGCATAGCGCAGGGAGTGTGGCATGCACAAACGCATCGCAAGTGCGACCTAAGCGTAATGCAAGGCACAAGGATGTGTGATGATACATGGTGGAATGTTTGGGCATGAGTAGTTATCAAGGATGAAGTTGATGATGGGAGAGTATGGTTAGAAATAGGTCATGTCGAATTATGCCTTAATAAATTAGGCATTGTTTTGTTATGGGAACTTAAGTGGATTGAGTTCGTAAATAGTTTCTTTAGGCCTAAACATGAGCTTTCAATAGGTCTAACGTGGCCTTGTTACGTTGTAGACTGCTTAAAAGGTTTTGTCGTATGATGTAGCTATAGAATGCATTATGCATATGTGTTTTGTCGTCATGTCATTAGGGGATTGGGATTGAGACATGTAATATTTAATTACAATCAACTAGACATTAACTTTAAGAAATTTGCTAGAATCTTAGTAATTTATAACACGTGGAGTACTAACAACTAAACAAAATATGACTAACACATATAAACAAGAATTAAACATGAAATAAAAGAAATATGACTAAAAGAGTTATGGAGCAATATCAACTAGATTCTTCAACAACCTATGAGATTATGGGAGAACAAATACATAGGAATTAAGTGGGAATGCACATGTCAATGATCTTGTGGTCTAGTGGCACAAAGTGATTCTCTCAAATGGGAGGTCATAGATTTGAGTCTTAGTGGTTGCGATATTGAGTGCTTTAATATGATGAGAAATTAGCACCAAAATCCCTAAATTTTACAGTATTTATACACACACAGCACGTTTCCTTTTTCTTCAAGCACAATTAGCATCAAAACCCCTAAATTTTCCTATTTCTACACTCACAACACATTCATAAACACATGAACCCTATGTTTAAAATTTTACCCCTTATGTATTAATCACAAATTGAGCATCAAGATAGATTATACAACCCTAATCCAATCCCATAAACTAATTACTCATGCATATATTAAGTATAAACATCATTAAAACATAATAATAAAGCATAAATAACATAAATGTAAGATATACAAATAAATAGAAACTTACAGAGTATTTATTAAATAGGATATAAATCTTGAAATATAGTGTTGATCCTTGATTACAAACTCCAAAATATGATTGGGTAATTAAATATACGGCCAAACTAACCTACAATGAGTAAAAGGAAAGTATGAAAAATGTTAGGGTCCATTCATTATGCCAGAGCTGAATATAAATGGTACAAATCATTCTTAAATAGTGACAAAGTACCTAATAACCGTTATTCCTTAGCTTATTTATGCCCAGAATGCAAGTTAACTTGTAAAATAGAATAATAGGGAATGACTTGATGAACAGTTTTTCATCATGTCGTTCTTCATAGAGAAAACTCATTCCTCGCTATTTTTGACCTATTTAGCATTAGAATTGAGCTTGATGATCTTCGTGAAAGCCTTTTTAGTTGGATTTCCATAGAAGCAAAAAAATACTCAAATTAGGCATTCATATGTTGGGATACGATCGAAATATTGAGCATGATCGTGTTGTCATGAATTTCAACTTATTAATATTTTGTTCAACTTTTGCCTTGATTTGCCCATATGATTAGGAACATTGAAAACATCATTCTTTGATTCTTTTGTAAATATTGAGCAGCGTGCCTGACAGTGTGTTTTTTTTTTTTTTAATTCAAATTTGTTTAGTTTTTTTCCTCCCCTCCCACTCTCTTTCCTAACCGCACTTACAAAAAACTCATAAAAAACCGCGAAATAACTCCAGTACTAATGATGCTCTCATGGATGAGCTCCAAATATTCTCTTATATTTCCTTTTGTAATTTAAGTTTATATTTAGGTTCTATTACAATTTTATACTACCTCCGTCCCAAAATGGTTGTCTGGTTCGTTTAACGAGGCTTGACTGAAGTAATTTTTAATCTAATTTTTCATATTATTAAGTTTAACATTAATATATAAAATTTATATATTTAGAAACTACATTAAAAGTACTATTAAACACAAAAAAATAAATTTAAAAATAATAAAAAATTACTAAAGAAAATAAGCAAAGAATGAAGAGTTGGTTTGACCAATGAATAGTAAATAGGACAGGTAAAATGGGACAGAGGGAGTATTATGTAATTCAATATTTAATGCTGTGATTCCAAGATTTTTCATACATTAAATAAATAAATTTCTCTTTTTAATATATTCTTTATTTATGCAATTACTTATTATTGTTCTTGTTATTTTGTGTTCTGTTGGTTTTATGACTTCTGGGTAGTCAGAGGCGGTCCAACACTACCTGTTAGAATAACGATAATATAGGAAATATGTAGGAAAATATAGTGAGATAATATAGGTATTGTATTGCTTAGAATTGCTTGTCCCCTCTTTCTCCATGTGTGGAGGGTCTATTTATACATATTTTGGGCCTAGAGCCCTACAAGGAATAAGAATCCTGGACCGCCTCATATTGGGAGTCCCTGTTACATTATAACTAATATGCCCTAATCTTGCTAATATTATAAGTGCTAAGTCCAATCATTATCGAACTCTTCTGTAGCTTTGTGTTGAGGGTCGTTCTTGGACTTTCTTGATCCAATTGCTTTTTTTGGGTCGGTCCATGTAGTCCAGGCTTAGTGTATTATCCAGCATCTAGTCCCCCACTTTCTTGAGACTTTGTGGATACGAAGTCATACTTGCTCTCTCGGGCCGGTCCATGTAGCCCAGGTCTAGTGCATTATCTATCATGTTCTTTGTGCCATATATGTTTGAGTAGTTATTTTATGGACTTGAATTATGATTGTATTATTTATCTAGAAGTTTTATTTGTAGTTTTTACATAAAGGATAAAAATCCAATATAAGATTATTGAGTTAATGAAGAACTTGTGTTTAGATTTGTTAATGTTTGGTGTACAACATTCATTATTCAAACCACTATTTGCATAAACCTAATTTTTTCACCATGAAAACATGAAAATTGAAGGCTTATATTTCATCTTCCACAATTAAGCAAACCCATAGAAGAAAAAACTTAGAGATCTTAGAACAATCTCTCTTCTTTTATGCATTTGGTTAAATCAAAAGTCTCATATTTTTTCTTGAAATTGTCATAGCTAGCCAAGAAAGCACATACATCAACTTCATTAAATTGTTTATATGTAAGATTTATCGTCGTTTACACAAATGACAGTATAGTTTAAAGACAATACGTTCTACCAAACAACTAGTAAAGTAAATATACATTTACAATGGAAGATCCAAAAGGTAACACAATTGTGCTGTTTTTCCAATCCTGAAAAAACAATTTTCAGTCAAGTGGGAAATTATTGAACCATTTTATGCTCTTATCGCCAGACAATTGAGTACTTTAACCAATTTCATAGTAATTGAGTAGGTGAGAAGCATGAGTTAGGTAAAAAGTAGGCGTTACAATCTGTGAATTAATGATCGTACATGTGTCTTGCCAACATCTATCTAATTCATTGCATTGCTGTTGATCATATATGTAGTTGTGGTCAACTTTATTTCGTATAAAGAGGGAAAACTTAAAAAAGCAACAGATTTTACGGACCGTCTTATGCTCTTAACGCTAGACTAGGCAATTGAGTACTTTGACCAATTTCATAATAATTGAGTAGGTGAGAAACATGAGTTAGGTGAAAAGTAAGCGTTACAATTCGTGAATTAAGAAACCAACAAGTGTCCTGCCAATCTCTGATTCACTGCATTGCTGTTGATCTTATCTGTAGCCCACGTTATGTGGTCAACTTTATTTTGTATAAACAGGAAAACTTTAAAAAGAATCTGATTGTTCAAACCGTCTTATCTTTTTATCGCTAGACAATTGAGTACTTTGACCAATTTGCTATTTAAGGCTCGCACTAACTTGATTAAGAAAGGTAAAATTGCATCGATTACATTTTCATTACTCAAATCTTATGCTAATCCGAAGTATATTATAAAGATTTGCGTTAAGTATCGGTTTCGATAGCTTAATTACCCACAAGATTTCAAGAATCGTGAAATTTACGACATTAGCTAAAAAGACCAACATGTTGCCGGCTTACGGGGCAATCGTCATACGTAGTTGGGAGTAGGACAGTGGTAATTTAGTAGTTGCAATAGCCAATATGCAATTACTTTCCATCTCGTCTTTCCCTTCTTCACTGGTTTGAGAAAGCGCTCTGAATCATACCATCTCTCCTCGCTTCTCTCCAACGAATACACGTACAGAAACATCATGTAATTTCCTATTTATATATTTTTCGTGTTGTTCCTTTTTCCAATTTCTTGATTTTTCTCTGTACTTGGTCGGTCTTCGTCATGGATTGAGCTACCGCAACGAATCTGTGGGATCTCTGCGAGTTTCTCTCTCTCTCTACAACAACGGAGCTTTGTTTTCTCTATCTAGGGTTTTGAAGTTGGATTTCTGCTCTGAAAGAATCTTCCTTTCGCCTTAATTGTAGGGTTTTTGAGGTGGCTCTGGAATAAAGATAATCCTTGTCTGCGGGGGTTCGGGTGTTTCAGTGACATTTTGCAATTCTCAAGGTTTGAAGCTTTTTTCTTTCATTTCCTTTGCCTTTTGGTGATTAATTTGTGCTTTTTTTTGTTGGCCGCGGTTGTCTTCTGCCTTCTGTTTACTTACTTTTACACTGATTTTTGGCTGGTTCCAAACATTTTGGAGCATGAAATTTTATGCTGACGTTCAAATTTGATGTTACCTTAGGCTTTTAATGATTTGAAATGGAGGAAAGCTGAATGTGGTTGGGCGGGTTATCATGTAAACGTTCAGGCCTTTAAGAATTGAAACTCAGTAAAATTGACAAGAAATTGGTTTTCTTTTTCTTGGGGAGGCTAGGTTTTACCATTCTTTGCTGGTATTTAGGATTTGAAAGAAGTTGATAGCATATAAAGTTGAATGAAGGTCAGTGTTTATTTTCACTTTGTCTTTCCATGGATATTAACTGTATATAATTATGTAGTGACGGGTAATAGTATGCAGTCTGGATTCAGGTAGGATACGATCACTTTTCAGATTTTACATGCTTCTAATAGTCAAGACATTGTATATTAAAGTTATCAGAATGTTATTTGTAAACCCAGTTTAGAGAACTCACTACTCTGGTCATTTGGATGATTAGACATAGATTTTCTTGACATTTATTGCATTACGATGGAAAATTGTTTAGAGTTCCCTATCAAAGAATTTAGTGATTTAATGCTATGAATTAATTGTGTATGACTGTTCCAAAGTTGGCAAGTGTACAGAAAAAGAAGAGAGAAGTTAATGCAATTATTAATTACAACCTAGTGGGCTTAATGTAGTGATTACACATGATTTCTGATCAATCATCAATGTATTATTGCTTCTAAGATTCCAGGTGTCAGCTCAGATATTACATGTGATTTCTTTGTCGCTTTAGCGATGAAGTGATCGGGATTGAGTTTCTGACACTTTGCAATGGCAAAGTGCTGGATTATAAGAAAGAGATGCAAATCTTTTACTTTTTCTGAAGTGGTTGAACCGAGAAGCGATCTGAAAAGCATGCATTTGTATATAAGGTGAAGTCAACAGGAGTGACGCATTGGATTGTAAGAAAGTGGTGCTAAGCTTTCACTTTTTCCAAAGTGGTCAAAGTGAGAAGTGATTTGAAAAGTGTGCATTTGTATTTAAGGCAAAGTAAACAGGTAAACATAGGAAACTTAGGGCTAAAATAAGCAAACCTTGTATGTCTCATATTCTCATCTTTTGTCCATCTCACACATAACCAGTCTCCAATCCTTGGGAGCTTGGATGACCTCAGCAACTACTAGTCTGGTGTACACACCTTCCTTCATTTTCTGCCACCTTTCATGCCTTTCTCTATTTTCTTTGTTATTTTTGTTCTCCGATTTATACTTATTCTCCTGTCTTGTTACCAGCCTTTCTTTTTTGGTCTTCGATGCGATTTTTTTACTTGAAGATTTGTTAGAGGCTTTGTGTCGGTAGAGAGTTATCTCTCCGTGGGCATAGAGTTATACTAACTCTCTATGGCTCTTTCAAGTGCAGAGTCTGCTACTCTAGACATGTTACAAAATGTTATTTTTAATTTTGCAGTTATTTAAATAAATCATAATTCATTATAAATGTTTGTAATGAAAAAAGTTGTGAAGGTCAAAAGGGATGATGAGGAAGAAGAAAGAGACAATGAAGTTCATTCTGATAATTGATGAGTGAATGAATAATATGGCAATATGATTATTGTTATTTTTATTATGTCAATCATAGTATTTTGTAATTGTATAAAGTACATCTTTGTATACATTTACACGATTGTAAGCTTAACGGTATTAAATATAGTAATAGGAGTTGCATTATCAACCATTTAGATACCATTGAATCATATAATTTGATTTTTGACTTTGTATTGATTTGGGTGAGAAAGCATCACTTCACTTTGCACTTTAGAGTGATCCAAGCTTTGTCTCTTTTTTGTGTTTTTTGCTTTTAAAAAGCTTGGTGTCCATATGAATCCTATCTTTTGTTCTTGAAATCTTGTTTAAAGGAGCAATTATTAGACATACATTTTATTTCCTTGGACATTTTCAAAGCAATTTTATTTATATATATTTATTTATTTATTATTTCTGCAGTTATGGATTTAGTTAGCTGGCTTCTTGTTTGTAAACCTCAAAACATTATGAATCTGAGCTGCTTTTGATTCTTATATTGTTTGGTTTAGGTAATAGCCCAATGGAAATTCTGTCAGAAGTGTAATAAATTTCTTAGTGGCTGCTAGGCATATGTTTTGTTCATTTCTGGTACATTTTCAAATGTTCAATGATTGCCAGCATGGATTTAAATGCATCACCGCAACCGGAGGATGATGATGAGATCTTTGGACATCAATTAGAGGAGGAATCCGAGGAGCATATTGTACAACAGATCAATGAACATACTGATTATGTTGAGAGTGCTGTGGAAATTTCCCGCCGGGTACATCTTTTTCCTTATCTCTTCCATGTGACAAGATGTATAGAAGCATAAGTGCCACTTTTTAATGGGCTTTCTTTGCTTACCACAACTTGGGCCAGTTTGAGTCGTAACTATGTGAGCCTACCCTTTCCTTGAGTATGTCAGTGTGCATAGCATCCAACTGTTGTCTGTCTGTCAACTCCGAATATAATCATTATGAAAAATATGCTCAAAGATGCTGTATCTTTTACTTCTAGTTTGTAGGCATTTTATGGTTCCCTGACATCATGGAGTATTTTGGTATTTAACAGCATGTATCATGTTTGCGGTAGTTTGATTAGTAGATCATAAGTATTTATACCTTGTTAGTATTTGACATTAATTATTGTATTAACATACTCTGTAAGTAGCTTAATTATGTTTTAATTCTTTCCATTAAGACACATAATTTTATTTTAACTTACTAATTGTTAATACTTTCCTTTTCTTATCATAAATTCTCTTTAATGTTGGCTTAGGTAGTAATTCAGGGTCACTTGGTCCCTTGCTTTCTTCCAATCCCAATTCCCAAAAGATTTATTCTGGTTTTGGTAGCAAATAAACTGACCGTAAACTAATTTCTGTAATAGCTTGTCCTTTTTTATAATAATAATGGCAATAGTTGTTATTGTAGTTGTTGTTGTTGTTGTTGTTGTTGTTATTATTATTATTATTATTATTATTATTATTATTGTTAACTGGACTTTTTGAATGAACCATTGTTTTAAGAAATATACAGACATTTCTCTTCACATGTCCCATTACCAATTGTCATGCATCACATAGTACTATTCCAATCATGCATAGGACACTTCAATCTTCTCCTTAATTTCAAAACAAAATCCAATTCCATCCATTTGGTTTACACATCCCTGTATCCAGCTTTCATTTGAACTTTCCTATTTTTCATTCATTACCCCACGGCCCCACCCCCCACACAAAATAAAATAAACAATAAAAAAAAAACTACATGTTTCCATTTACTTTTGCTAGTTCTCATATTCCAAGGGGCAAGGGTCAAGGCAAGCAACCTTACTTTGACCAATTTTTAAGACCTTTAAAATAATAATAATAATAATAATAATAATAATAATAATAATAATCTTGAGGGAAATAATACATTGTGTAGTGTATTTAAAATTAAATAAATTTAGTTGTACACTGTCTATTTTCTGCTAACTGTTCCCTTCAGGCACATCAAATGAGGTGGAGAGAGATGATTATATGTAGGAACATCCAGTAACTGAACATTTGCTTCTAAATGGCTTTTAGAAGTCATGGAATATATCTTTTTATCAAATTTATTCTGCATGGTGTGAAGTTTCATAAAGATTATCTGCTCTGACTTCTGCTTTTTTAGGAGCGTGAGGAAAGGATTCAACGACTTAAAAGACAGCGGCCAGATGACAGGCCAACTTATGCATCCCACCAACGCTTGAATGATGAGATTTTTCAAGAAAAAAAACACAAGGCTTCCAAAGAGCTTCCTCCAGGTTTTTTATTTTGTTTTACAGGCTTGACAGTGAATACGCTAGCTATTTAGATATCTGTTATTGCATTTCCATGGTGGAGGAAGTACAATATTGCCATCTTCTTGTACCTTTTTTGTTTAGTGGATAAGCTTATGGGGTTTTGCATCAATTCTGAACTTAATCTGAATTTTATCATCTTTCTTTTGGTTGGTAAACTTTTATACTTTGTAGTTACAAGTATCACATTGGTCTATGATCTGTTTGATCCTTGATGAAGGGGAAATTGTTTTTCCTATTAAATACTTGTTTTAGCATTAGCCTGCTGCCTCCCCTGATTAGCCTTTAGCCCTTTACAGAAGCTTTATTCACATAATTGTTAATTGCCTTTTTATAGAACTTCCAATGCTTCAAAAATTTTCACTCTAAATTATTTTTTTCATGTAATCCTTGGATTAAATGCATATCTTAATTGAATGTTGATCACAGGGTTGTTCTGTATATTCTCTTTGTTTCTTCTATTGTGTGCTTGACATGCTTTAGTGTGTTTCCTTAATTCCTTTTCATTTATCCTACATTTGGGATTGTTTATATTGTAGGTTGGTTGGACTGCCCTGGATTTGGTCAGGAAATTGGTTGCATTATTCCATCCAAAGTTCCACTCAGCGAAGCCTTCAATACTTATGTTCCACCTGGAAAAAGGTACTCATTTAGGCAAGTGCTTCATCAACAGAGAGTTTTGGGAAGAAAGGTATGTTGGACTGGTTAATATCTGACATTTTGATTTTGTCACCCATGGCTACAATCTCCTGTTACCATGATTGCACAACACTATTCATGTTTTTATCTTAATTTAAACAAGGCTGACATTTATGTTGAAGGCTGGCACTACTACTGTTGCAAGTTGCAACTAATACTGCCACTGCTGCTTTATTTTCTTCTTTTGAATATGATATCTTGATGATGGATTTTCCCCCTAAGGAGTGATCATTTGTATTGTGAACATTTTCAGTTGGGTTTGGTGATTGATCTTACAAACACAAATAGGTACTATTCCACAGAAGAATTTAGAAAAGATGGAATCAAGCATGTCAAGGTAAGTTTGTGTTAGGGAAAGGGGAGTGGATTCTCATTTCTCTATTATTATGTCTATGCACCCTAATTTCATGTTTTTACATGTCTTAGATCAAGTGCAAGGGACGTGACTCTGTACCTGAAAATGAGTCTGTTAATTTATTTGTTAATGAGGTATGCTTTTCTGGAGAGAATTTTACTTGCAATGATTATTTGACTAATAGTTAATTACCAAAGTGGCAAATGCTTTGCCTCAATTCACAATAATTACACATCCTTTAAGTGATTACCTACATTGGAAACAGACTTAAGATAACATGCAACAATTGTAGCACACATGTTAGGCACTTAGGCTTCATCCAATTATCCGTACTTTGCAACTTAGACAGAGATAAACAAAAAATAAAATACCTGGCATCATTTTATCATTTTGTTGAGAAGTAATTAAAGAGTACTCCCTTTGTCATATTTTACTTGTCTTACTTTCCTTTTTAGTCTATCCAAAAATACTGTCCACTTTCCTAAAATGAACACTACTATTATTATGTTTTTCCCAAGCTACCTCGTGGACTTCAAAATTTTATTTGAATATACTTTTGAATTTATTGGAAAGTGAGCATTTATCATTTCTAATCTGTGTCATTTCCATCTCTAGCTGCTTCCTTTCTTTCACCTTTTTGGATCTTGAAAATCTTCTTCACAATCTTTTGCTATTCTTTTGCTCTGTCTCAAGGATTAATTCTCTTTGCACTTCTGCCAAATAATAAACCACCACAAGCATGGTTAATTGTCCATTTTCTGGTGACTTTTCTGGTGACTTCAATGCTTATGTAGGAATATAATTGGTCTAATAATGTGCATTTTTCTTTGTTTTGTTTTTGTCTTTTTGATATTACTTATGTATTTATTTTAAATTCAGTGAAATAGGAATGCTAGTGTTTTCCTTTTTCTCATTCTTGTGGTTGTTATACTTGCTATGGAATACTGATATTGACTTCTTTTAACTCTACTTAAATTTAGTGAAAGAGGACTTCTCTTTGTTTTTCTCAATCTCATAGTGTGTGTCATGTTTTTGTCATGGCTTTTCAGCTTGATGAGCTCTATATATATAAATTATTGGATCTGAACCTTTAAACTATCTTGTGAAGCCCTAACCATGACTTCTGGCTCTGCCACACTATTGAACTCATACAGTCGTTTTATGTAGTTGTTGAACTCTTTCATTGTGTTATTATCATGTGCTGACCTACATAGTATGGAGTAATTTTTCCTTGTGTGTTACTGAGCTCTATTTTGTTGGGCTATTTTCACATTTTTGGTGCACTTGTTGGATTTTATTTCAACTAATGTTGCTCATTTATTTAATTGGTTGTTTTTCTTTTAGAAAAAGAGCTAGGTGTATTTATTCTTGCATGAATCAATATGCTGCTGTCTAGACTGACTAATTTTCCTTTGAACAAGGTTTCGCAATTCCTTGCTCGACAAAAGCACTCAAAGAAATTTATTCTAGTTCATTGCACACATGGCCATAATCGCACTGGGTATATGATCGTTCATTATCTTATGCGTACACTACCTATCTCTGTGACTCAGGTGAGCTTTTTCTTCCTGAACAATTACTTAATTTCATTTTTATATGGCCTCTTTTCAAATTATCAGACATGTCCTTCATGCAGGCAATACAAATATTTGCGGATGCACGCCCTCCGGGGATATACAAACCAGACTATATTGATGCCTTGTACTCTTTTTATCATGAGAAAAAACCTGAAGCAGTTGTTTGCCCTCCAACACCTGAGTGGAAGAGATCTTGCGAATTTGATTTGAATGGTGACGCAATGCCAGATGAAGATGATGATGGTGTTGCTGTTACTCCTTCGCATGTATGTCTACGGTTTTTCTATTTCTACAATCTGAATCCTTTTGTAGAATTTTGATGAACTTATTTTGACTCCTCAATCTACTCTGCTGAAGTACCTTTAATTTATAGAAAGTTACCTGCAAAATTATCTTCTATTTCAGAATAGTCAGGAAACAACACAAGCTGTAATGACAAATGACGACATTCTGGGGGACAGTATCCCTAGTGACCAACAAGAATCATTTCGGCTGTTCTGCTATCAAGCACTGAAGTTACCACCACCTGGGGTAGGGCTTCTATAGGCATCTCAGTTGAGTTGTGGTTAATTGACAAATGTGGAGTAGATTTTTTTGAACGCATTACGGCATTAGCACTTAGTTACTTAAACATGCAATTTTTGTTTGTTTTTGTGTTTTGAGATATGTTTTATGTATTTTAATGTACTTGGGTTGGGCACTTCTATAGTGGATTTCAAACCTGGGAAATTGACTCTACACAGAGGTAGAGCCACAGCTATCTTCCTTTCTGGTTCTGCATGGCATGGGATGCTTGTTCACTAACTCCAAACACAGACACAGACACAGACACGTATATGCATATAGTCACAGACACACAGACATTTATATAATATATACTTTCATATAAAAGAATGCTTATTAAATCTTTGTCTATGGATCTTGAAGAGTTTATGTAAGAGGAGATTAATCTGCTTTTCCTAGCTTCAAATGCTCCTTATTCTTAATCTTATCCTTTTCAGGGAAGAGGAATTCTTAAATTTCCTGGTTCACATCCAGTTTCTCTCGACAGGTTGGAATTCAGCCCTTCATTAATTATAGAATTTAGATACTTGGTCTTATATAGATGAATGCATTCTTGGTTTGCTCTTCAATCTTGTCCTGCCCTTGTGCATTTAGGCACTCACATGTATAATATGCTCAGGGATCCTGTAAAAACTGTTCATAAAAAGGTTTTACTACATACATAGTTCTGGTGTATGCCAGTAACCTCTTATTTTATTTAGGCAACAAGGGATGCATATGATTTGCATGTGCATTCATGATTTAGCATTTCATGTTTTCCTGAAAGAAAGTTCATATACATGAATTGATAATTGTATTAACTAACTTGGGTTGCTCTCCCATTTCTTGTCCATCTCATGTGCATTCATGGAAGCTTAATGGTTACACTTGTGATGTAGAAAATTCAAACAAGTTTTTTGACCATTTTGATGCAAGGACGGACTCTATGACTGTTGCCTACTGACAATTGTATTATCTATGTCATCTGTCACTTTATGATTGAGATAGCTAAAAGGAATTCAATTTGTTGGCTGCAGAGACAACTTACAATTGTTAAGGCAGCGTTACTATTATGCCACTTGGAAAGCTGATGGAACACGATACATGATGCTTATTACAATGGATGGCTGTTACCTAATTGATAGGAAGTTTGAATTCCGAAGGGTTCAGATGAGATTTCCTTGTCGGGCCCCCAGTGGTGTATGCATTCATCCACCCAGCTTTGAGGATTTCTTCTTGATTTCTCTATATACGTATAACATAAATATTTTCAGATTCTCAATATCATGTCTTTTGCACCCCCTTTCCCTCTTCCCCCAGGGTTTACCTGAGAAGACCCATCACTTCACACTACTTGACGGGGAGATGATAATTGATACACTGCCCGACACACAGAAACAGGAAAGAAGATACTTGATTTATGACATGATGGCGCTCAATCACATGCCTATCGTAGATGTATGATACTATTTAATGATATAGTTTCCTTTTATGTGATTCTGATCATTCTTTAGTTAGTGCAGCTTCAGCTATAACTTTTCCAGTGGATCTGAGTCCTTGAGTCTGGAAAATTTCTTCTAGAGAATCACATTACTGAACTCCCATGCATTTACTAATGATTTTCAGACTAGATTGTTGAATACAGATCATGTTAAAATTGAATTTTAATATATTCTGGTTTTTACAGGTATAGTGTATAGCTTTGGTTGTATCAGGTTGCTCTATACTGTGAACCAGTGTATACATGCATGATACATCATGTGCATTGAGTGCATCTAAAGCTATAGTATTATTAAAACTTCTTGACTATTTATTGTTTTTATCTTGGAAAGTTTACCAAAATGCTATAATTAAGCATCAAAGAAATCATTGATAGCATGCTAGATTTCCTTTGCACAGTGTATCTATTCCCTGTTCTTTGTTTATGACTAAACAATTCTGTTATTATATATTCCTTGGACCTTGTTATGATTAAGCATAGTCTCTTGGTCATCATTTCCCATTCTAAAATACAAAATATGTTTTTATAAACATAAAACAAACGGGATTGAAAGATTGTTTTACTTGCAAGTTCTGTAACTCTTCAGTGTCACTGATGATGCTTGTACATCTATTGTTCCCCTGCTAAAATTGTATATTCTTGCAATTGGATTTGAAAACAGAGGCCTTTTTATGAACGATGGAAAATGATTGAGAAGGAAATTATTGAACCTCGGAATTCGGAACGTCAGCGTATAATTCAGAGCAGAAATCCATATTACAGATATGAACTGGAGCCTTTCAGGGTATGTGTTATGAACTCTATACTATTCTCCAAAGGTGATTTAAAATCCTTGTCTTTCCTTGCTGAACTTGTTATACTAATGTCCCAATGTCTACCAGGTGAGAAGGAAGGACTTTTGGCTGCTCTCTGCAGTCACCAAACTTTTGAAGGAATTCATTCCAAAGCTTTCACATGATGCTGATGGTCTTGTTTTTCAGGTTTTAAGGATATGACAACTCTCTTGAATGATATGTCTGAACTAAATCATATAATGAAAATTAAACATTTATGCTGAGTGACTCCTTTATTCTAAGGGCTAAAGGTGTAACCTTTTTAATATTATGTTCTACTAATTGTAAAGGAGGGAGAAAGGATAGGTTTGGGTTTGCCTTGAGGTTGAGGGCTCTACTTTTAGTTATGATATATCATAGTAACTACCTTGAAAACACATTTCTTAAATCCTTGATTCTGTTATTTATTCCTTCATTGTCTTGCTGTACACAAATGTTTCTAATCTATGTGTGCCAGGGTTGGGATGATCCGTATGTTCCTCGAACACATGAGGGCCTCTTGAAGTGGAAATACGCAGAAATGAACTCAGTTGATTTCCTCTTTGAGGTGGTATCATTGACTGTCATAATATGAGTTGTATTAATCTATTTCTGTTTGAAGTTTTATAGTTTTGAATTACTTATCATTATTTCCTTTTTCGCATTTATTTCACACCTTTTCTGGTTTAATGTATCTGTCTTGACAGATCCGTGATGACCGTGAGCTACTTTTTCTTAATGATGGAAAAAATCTGAAACTGATGGATGGAAATACGGTTGTATTCCCAGGTTAGATATGCGTGCCTCTATGTTGGTGGTTCTTACTTTTGACATAAATGCTATGATAATAACGCAGTGCAAGTGGGGATGCTTAGCTGAAAAATGGAAACAAAATCTTTGGTGTAGTTTGAATCACGTTTCAGTATTTCACATTGTTTACACAGGCAGTATTTGATTTTTAATAAAATTGCAGTGCTGTTATGTATCTTCTCATATCCATGTGTTTTTAGCTGGACTTTTCATCTGCATTTTTACTTCATTGATCACATTCAGTGGCATGTTTATAATTGTAGGAAATTTACCATACCTAAATGAATTGTTAGATTTGGAAGACTGACCTAGACAAATGGTTATACCGGTCCAGACCATCTTTTCTCCATTGTGTTGTTTGGATTTGGTGTTTCTTATGGTCCTAAAGAAAATGTCAAAATGAACAATATTATGGCATAAGAGAGACAGCAAATAGTTCCTTATTTGTTAAGAACACTTGTATGGCAATCCCTATTCAGTGGTTATTGTGAATCATTTAATGGTGTTGATCTATATAGCATTAGTTCATTGTACTTTGATTTCTTTCTGGAATTTTGTTTATGGTGAATTTCCTTAAATTGGCTTCTTTCTATGTAACAGATTGTTCTGATCCTTCAGTTTACTCGGGTAAAATTATAGAGTGCTCTTGGAATTCCGATAATCAAGAATGGGTGTGCATGAGGGTTAGGATAGATAAAGGAACACCTAATGATTACCATACTTATCGGAAGGTATACCTTAACTCTTCTTTATGTGATATTGCATAAAAAGTTTGCATATAATTAATGTTAAGCACTGTTGAAGGAAAGGAATTGTGAAAACAAAGGAAAGATTGATAGAACTATTTTGTGGTACTTAATTGGGTGATTCTTTCTCTGATGACTTGTTTTATATTTTGTGAATCAACCAGGTGCTAAAAAGTATTACTGACAACATAACCGAGGATGTTTTATTAAATGAGATCCATGAAATTATTCAGCTGCCGATGTATGCGGACAGGATCCAAAGCGACAGCAAAGCTCGCCAGCATTCGAGTTCAGCACGAAGACGGTGATGAACTTCTGAAAAGTGGAGAAAGTAAACACTAGCAGTTTCAACAAGAGTCATTATAGAAATATTTGAATCGCTGCGGGCTATACTGGTTACATGGTAATGTCAGAGGTCTTCCTTTGGGTTCTTTCGCGTATAGGTTTAAATTTGCATGAATTAGCATAGGCTCAGTATGTATATTTTAGTTGTTTTTACTTAGTTATTGAAAGGTGTCCTGTTAGATATTTTAGTCAAGTTCAAATTCTAGCCTTATCTCTTTGTGCATATATGAATCCTATGAAGCAGTGAATTTTTTTAGCTTTTGTAGTATTTTTTTTTCTCTTTTGCTACAAATAAGCGTTCTTTAGCAATACCATATTGAGCTTATTATATTCATGTCATAATGTGTAAGGTAATGATTAATTACAATTAGTGCTTTGCTATTATTTGAAATTTATTACTCCGTATTTACTTTAGTCGATATGCATTGTCTCATTGAGATAATCAATTAATCATCATAGTTAGTAACATCCTTCTAGTCTGACTTTATAAATTTCATTGGCTAAAATTATATGAGACTTGTTTTAACATCTTACGTTAAAAAAAAAAAAAAACAGAACATTGAGATTAATGGTGTGTTTGGAGGTAGAAAGTGGAAGAGTTAAGAAAGGCTGTATTGAAAAAAAAAAAAAATTGAAGAGACAAGTTAGAATAGAAATGACAAATTTTTGACTTTTGTGTATTAAACGCCTAGCCTTCAAAAGTAAAAATTATAGATTTTTGAATTAAATCGAAGTAAATGAATTTAACTATTCGCATTATAATATTAACTATACAAATCCATACTCTTAGAGGCCATTAAGGGACGCCTTCGGTGATGAGGAAGGAAGGGGATGAAATCCTCACGCAAGAGGAAGGAAGAGAAGATTTTTTATTGCAAATTATACTGTTCATTCTTAATATACCCAGATTCAATTTTAGATAGTATGTTAATACTCTATCTTACAATGTGTGTTACGGTACACGGTCTAATAATTAATTTTGGATTTGTCCTCCTCACTTGTTAGCCATAGAATGTGTATTTTGTGAGTAGTCAATCATACAACACAACTAATTGAGTGATCTTGATACTTCTAAGAATACAATCTTGACTACATGACTCTAGTTTTTCATAACTTTTCTTTTTCCTAACCCTTATTTGATGTACTTATATATATAGTGCATATATTAAGAAGGTAGGTATATATGCTCAGAGATATAAAATTATTAAATTTCCTCATTTTCTTTTTGTTATAAAGAGGAAAATATTTGAAGGAATAGAGAAATTATTTTCTCATAATTTATTTTTCTGCAAAAAAAAAAAAAAAAAAGAGAAGAAAATTAAAAAATTACAACCCTATTTTCCATGGATGGATTCCAATATTCCATGCATCCAAACACGGTATGAAGTTTCCGTCTTGGTCACAATTTTCAGAATTTCTTTCCCTGATTTAACAAAAAAAATCTTCCTGGGGGTAAAAATAAAATATGAAGAAAATAATGGGGCCATAAAAAAATAAAGACATTCTTCTGTAACACCAAATTCAGCTGCTTGGAGCTCGTTTCAGTCTTCGCAAGTTCCGTCGTTCGCAGATCCCCGATACGAAACCCCATAGGCCACAGGGCTTAATGTTTACAGTCTCTTATAAACCTCAGGCCTAGGGCATTGATTACCAATCCGCCATTTCGTAATTTCGTCTTTTTAAATTTCAGTATCTGAAGTTTGAGCAATTTCAATTCCATCGATCTTAATGAAAGGTAGGGTTTTTCTTCTCCTTTTTCTCCTTCTATCTTCGGATTTTCGTTTTTCGCATTCGGAGGAAACGAAAAACAAGTTTCGAGAGCGGGAGGCTAATGATGATTCCCTCGGCTATCCCAATATGTAAGTGTCTTTTGACCTTTTCCTTGAATTTTACTTTTTCCTTTTCTAATAAATATTGAATCGGAGAAATTAATGAATTTTCATACTGTATCATTGGTAAGATTTATGTATTTCAACTGTCGTCATTTGTTGATTTTGCTTGATAATACTTGTAGGCAATTTGAGATGCATTTCCATTTTTTTTTCGTTGCTTGTGAAACAGCTGATGATAATTTGGTGAAGTCACAATTATAACTCAGTGCGTGTAGAAATACTATAGCCTTTGTGTATGTGCATGTATGCATAGACAATCATGTGCTGATTGTGTTGTATCTAAAATTGGGTTTTGTCGGGTATCTGGAAATGAAGTATTCTCACTTTTGTTATGCTAATCTAACACAGTTTTATGTCTGTAGAGACGAGGATGAATTGTTGAATACACAATGCCCTCAGCATTTGGAGCTAAGATGGCAGACGGAAGTTAGTTCTAGCATATATGCTTCGCCGCTGGTTGCTGATATAAACAGGTAAATAAATGACTGTGATCTTAGGTGATTTGTAGCTAGTGTCCATTCTACTATGGAGTACTTATTGTATGATTCTTCTTGATGCTTATTTTCTCTTTTTTTTTTTTTTTTTTTTTTTTCTTTTGGTTTTTATGCTGCTACTATTTTATGGTCAAAAGTTTTTTTAAAAAAAGTTTACTTGAAAGTCGCATTGAACCCCTGAGCTGTATTACACAAGTTTTGTTTAATGAATAGTGCATTGATAAAATAGCATTACTAGAAGGAAATATGCATGGTGTTACAATCTTTTTTTTTATACCTGGCTCACCTGGCTGAAGAGACATTGATTCTACGACAATTTATAAATAACAAGTTGAGTTTTATGAATATTGTTGATAAGATTGCACTATTAGAAGGAAATATACATGGTGTTACTTCCTTCTTCACCTAACTAAAAGTGATAATGATTTGCAGGCCAACCAATAAATAATACGGAGTATATAAACTAATCAAATATAAAAACAATGAGCTTAGTTCTATCTGCAACTCATAAGGAAAAAAAACATGATCGTTAATTATTGTGTCTGAATCAAGGACTTTGGCAAACATAAGCAATTAAAAATACTGTAAAATATAAGTGGATTTCTCACCTTTTGGAACCAAACGGAACATGGATGAAAAGAAATGGAAGTAAACAATAAAGTTTTTTTTTTTTAATTTTTTTTTTTAATTTAAAAAACTGAGCGAAATGTGATTAAACAAAAGTGAGAATAACAGACACAGGAAAATAGCGAGGAAAGAGGGACTGGGTGCCCAATTTTCAATCTGATCTCTCTCTTGCTTGCTCTAGATTTAATGAACCATGAATACTTTTTGTAGCTGTTGCACACCTGACATTCATTTTATCAGTAACTTGCAAGACTACCATCATTTTTGTGTTTGAACTTTGAAACAAGGAATTCAGTACATAAGAAATTGAAGATACTGAATATGGATTTTCTCACCTTTGGAACCGAAAGAAGCATGGGGGAAAATAAATGGAAGTAAACAATAAGACAAAGTCATGAAAACATGAGGGAAATGTGATTAAACAAAAGTGAGTAAAGGACTGGGCTCCCAATTTCGTATCTGTCTCTATTGGGTTGCTCTAGATTTTATGAGTGATGATTTTTTATAGCTGTTGAACACCTGAGATGTGTAGTTTTGGTGGGGGGTGGCCATCATCAGTGATGATTGCCAACAGAGATCATCTGGTAGGAGAAGCTTTCTATGAAGATTTCTGTTCTCACCTTCGCTCAGGGTTAAAATGAATACTTTAAATATGAATAAATTGATAAAAACAGTATTCAAATTGTTTGAAGTTCAAAGGTGAGTATCTTGTTTGCCAATGAACCTCTTGTGAAATCATTGCTTCTACCATTTTTTGTTTCTGTTCAATTTCATAGTTATTTTTGTTTGTTTAATTTATTATCCCAGAAAAAGATAAAAGTTATTTCCTTTGATGAATTCCTGTCGTGTCCAAATGAGACAAATGAATTTGTCTTTCTTTGGTTTTTCTTTTCAACATTGAATCCCGAATTGTAGTGGACAGTAAAAAATCTACTTTACAGAAGATTATTACTCCGTATCATATTTATTATTTATGAGTGAATTTTACAGGATGTGTTTACTCCCTGTGGCTATGAGTTGTGTATATCAATGACTAGTTTTTGTTATTTGTTCTCTCCTATTAATGTTCCTTTATGAATTAATCATGAAAATAATGATTTTTTTTCTTAGTGATGGGAAGCTTGAAGTGGTAGTTCCTTCTTTTGTTCATTACTTGGAAGTTCTTGAAGGTTCTGATGGAGATAAAGTCCCAGGTAAAACTTGTATTTTTGAGCTGGCTGTAAGGTTTAGACAAGCAGGCTTGACTGGCTAGAATAAACTAAACAAACCTGTGAACATAAATTATGAGTACAGTTAAAAGTTTGCCTAAACTCTTGCTGGAATTGTGAAATGCTAAAATTTCTTATTTTGATATTGTAAATTGAAAGTGAATGAAAAATAATGCATGCCAAAGAATGACACTTAAGATCCAGTCTAATTATGAAGCAAATTTAGTGAATTCCTAAATTTGTTTGTTTGGTTCATTTTCTTTTTGGCAATATTCATCAGGATGGCCAGCTTTCCATCAATCAACTGTACATTCTAGCCCTTTCCAATATGACATTGACAAGGATGGTGTACGAGAGATAGGCTTGGCCACATACAATGGTGAGGTTCTCTTTTTCAGGTAATAGTCTATGTCTCTCATTCCCCCTCTCCCCAAATGTTCTCTCCTTCCCCCTTCCCCTTTCCTTTGTGTGTGTGTGTGTACAGAGTATTACTTAATTGTTTGACATCTTATGGTTTCTCTTGGACTTGCTTTTTCTGTGTTATCCTATTTATTTATTTATACTTTTAAATAGGGTCTCTGGCTACATGATGTCTGATAAATTAGTGATTCCTCGGCTAAGAGTTAAACAGAATTGGTATGTGGGTTTAAATCCGGACCCTGTAGATCGCTCTCATCCAGATGTTCATGATGACCAGCTCATCCAGGAGGCCCTCATTGAGTCACTAGCCCGTAAGTTTTGCTCCTCTCCCTTTCCCCCCACCCAAGTTATTCTTGCAAATACTTGTCTCAAGGCACCAATTGTTTGCAATAATCACTTTCTTTAAGAGTTGATGTATTGAATTCGCATTCTTATCACTGTTTTTGTCCCTTAGTATAATATATCATTAATTTCCAAACCTCTATAGGACAAAACATAAGCGTGACTCATGGTGCAAACAGTTCTCACACCACTACAGAAGTTCATCCTGAGGTGAATTTTACACCCAAAGAAGCTCACCATGAAAATGTGTCTACACATAATGAAGCTCATCTTGGCAATGACTCAATTTCTTTGCCAACTGGAGTTTCCAATGACACATTGAATGCAGAGAAAGTGGAAAACCAAAGCGAAAGAAGAGATAATCAAACAGATACTGAAACTAATTTGTCAAGGAACATTACCAGTGCTGTCCCAGGTTCTTCAAATGAGACAATTACCAATGTTGGGAAGGCTGACAATAGGAGAAGGCTTCTTGAAGAAAAGGCAGGTGACCAGGGTGTTCATGCTGCAACTGTGGAAAATGAAGGTGGTCTGGACACAGATGCTGATTCATCATTTGAATTATTCCGGGATAATGATGAACTGGCTGATGAGTATAATTATGATTATGATGATTATGTTGATGAGAACATGTGGGGAGATGAGGAGTGGACAGAAGAAGAACATGAAAAAATGGAAAATTATGTGAATGTCGATGCACATGTTTTGTGTACTCCTGTGAGTCTGATAGAATTGAAATTTTACTCAGTTGCTTATATTACTATATTATATGATTAACTAACATTGAAAAACTTCAGGTTATAGCAGACATTGATAAGGATGGCGTGTCAGAACTGGTTGTTGCAGTGTCATACTTCTTTGACCACGAGTAATATACTTTTCCCTCAAATATATGTTGATAGCTAGGGTTGCGGGTTTAAATCCAAGCGTCCCCAATATAATTATGTATTTTCTGTATAGTTTATCTGAGTAGCAGATATTTCTCTGTGCTATACACCTCCTTGGCTTTACAAAGCATTTGATTGAAATACCTTTATGAGTTTTTATGCCTTGTGTATCTCACATGAACAAATTTCACCAGATTCGTTTTAATTTCACAGATATTATGACAATCCTGAACATTTGAAGGAACTTGGAGGTATCGAAATTGGAAAGTATGTTGCTGGTGGCATTGTTGTTTTCAATCTGGATACTAAGCAGGTTAAATGGAGTACACAGCTGGATCTGAGTACTGATACTGGAAACTTCCGTGCCTACATATACTCTTCCCCTACAGTAGTTGATTTGGATGGTGATGGAAATCTGGATATCCTGGTTGGAACTTCCTACGGCTTGTTTTATGTCTTGGATCACAAGGGTAATTGATTGTCTATCTTTTAGTTTTCAAGATCTTTTCATCAGCTACATGTCATAACCTTCTTTTTTAAAGATTAGGGATGGATCTCTAATAAAACAATCTGCAAGTAAAGTTTATTGTTTTCCCTTTTCTTTTGTCTTGTGGATTCCATTCTTATGTTTCAAACAGCGGTGAATTAGGAATATAGTTCTAGTCAATTCCATATTCAAATCATTTTGGCATCATTATTTTTATTATTATTCTTGTCACCGCTGTCATTGTATAAGAGATGACTTCTCATATTAGGCAAAGTGAGGGAGAATTTTCCTCTTGAAATGGCTGAAATCCAAGGGTCAGTAGTTGCTGCTGATATCAATGATGATGGCAAGATTGAGCTAGTGACAACTGATACACATGGAAATGTAGCTGCATGGACTGCACAAGGCAAAGAAATATGGGAAAGGCATCTCAAGAGCCTCATTCCCCAGGTGATATGCAGCATCTCATCTCTTGAATTTGCATTCTTTTTTAATATATTATTCTTGACAAGTTATTTTCCTTAGGGTCCCACAATAGGTGATGTGGATGGAGATGGAAACACAGATGTTGTTGTTCCAACACTTTCAGGCAATATATATGTCTTGAGTGGCAAGGATGGGTCAATTGTGCGGCCTTATCCCTATAGAACTCATGGTAGGGTGATGAGTCAAGTTCTTCTAGTCGACTTGAGCAAGAGAGGAGAGAAGAAGAAGGGACTTACAATTGTTACTACATCATTTGATGGATATTTGTATCTAATAGATGGGCAAACATCATGTGCTGATGTTGTGGATATTGGAGAAACTTCGTAAGTTAATCTCAAGTATCCAAATTTTTTGTTTTTGTTTTTTTTGTTTTGTTTTGTTTTTGTTTTTGTGTTTTTTATAGCTTCTCGTATACTTCTGTTTTAATGTCAGAATGATGTCATTTGTTCTTTTCTTATAATAACAGATACAGCATGGTCCTGGCAGATAATGTCGACGGAGGAGATGACCTTGATCTCATTGTGACAACAATGAATGGAAATGTCTTCTGCTTCTCAACTCCTTCTCCACATCATCCCCTCAAAGTAGGTTGACATTTTGTTCTATGAATTGACTGTGTTTTACTGTTGATAATTGATATTTGATATTACGCATTTCCAGGCTTGGAGATCACCTAACCAGGGTAGAAACAATGCTGCATACCGTTATAATCGTGAAGGTATATATGTTACTCCATCATCCAGAGCCTTCCGTGATGAAGAAGGCAAGAACTTCTGGGTTGAAATAGAGATTGTAGATAAACACAGAGTTCCATCTGGGTCTCAAGCTCCATATAATGTCACGGTAAGATTCTATTTAGTGATGCTGGAAATTTATATGCTCAGATACCATTCACTTATCTAGCCTATGGATAAAATCTCTTATTCCTTCCTGTCTGACCCTTCTAAAACAGGTAAACTTGTTGGTTCCTGGAAATTATCAAGGGGAGAGGACAATAAAGCACAACCAGATAATTGAGACTCCTGGGAAACACCGGATTAAGCTTCCAACAGTGGGGGTTAGGACTGGTGGGACAGTAGTGGTGGAGATGGTTGACAAGAATGGACTCTATTTCTCAGACGACTTCTCCATCACATTCCATATGTATTATTACAAACTCTTGAAATGGCTTCTTGTACTTCCGATGCTTGGGATGTTCGCAGTGCTAGTGATTCTTCGTCCACAGGAAGCAATGCCATTGCCATCATTTTCACGAAACACTGATTTGTGATGTGTTCATAAGAAAGTTGACAAAGTTGCAATAGTAGATAACAGAAAGTGAAGCAGTGAGTCCCTGACAGAGACGTCGAGCCGAGATCCTTGTAGCAACACCAGTTTAAAAATTGAACCTTAGAGAAAATGTCATGGATGTTTTGGGAGGGATACTAAACCGTGACAATCCCTACTACAGAGGGACATGTTAGCTTGAACAAACCCTGTAACTGAGTTTTGATTACAGTAAGGCCAAACATGTAACATTATGAGATGTCAAAAGTCTCCAATGTGAATGTCACCGTTTGATAAAATTATTTTTAAGTCCACTGAGATATATACAGAGACACCTGAATTTTGGTTGCCACAATTTATTTTGGTAATCCATTCTGCTTCTTGTTAGAAGGCTTTTATTGCATCATCTGAAGGATAATATGTTAATAATGTCGCCGGGGTTACTAGGTTCCATAATTAACTTGTGTTTGACTGTGATTCTATGTGATTTTGAGCAACAAAAAATGTATCATAAACTTTGTCCATTTCAGAGAAGAACTAAAGCAGCAGCACCCATAAGAATACAGAGAATGGAACTAAGAACAGAAAGCAAAACAATATCAACATACAATTCTTGAGAGGCAAAAAGGATCAATAAGGTTGCAAGACAGGCCTCTTACCAAGCCTCTTAATCTCTCTATCCATCTGGCCAGTGAGCATCAATCCAAACATCTTGAAATCACACAGCAGAGACCAATATGGGTGCCCAAAAGTTGCAGGCATGTTTCCCTCTACAAAGAAATGACTGTACCATGCTAAGCCATACCCAAACACAGGCACAAAAACCACACACCACCAGTTGAACACCACCGAATATATCAACCACAGTATACTACACAGTGTGCCTGTAAAATGCCACCGCCTTGTTGCTGCCTTGGTGTGCTGGCTCATGTAGAAACCCCAAAACTCCTCCATGCTCCTGAAATTCATGCCTCCTTCACCAAACCTCAAGATTTCTGATAAAGATCAGATCTTTCTGCAAAACCCAAATGAATTTTGATCCCTAGCACCACAATTGATAAGGGGTGATCATATACTGGAATCTGAGCAAAGCATACATTAATTTTAACGCAGTTGACTACAAAAATTGATATAAAAACAGGGTAAGAGGATCTATTCCACCAACTATGTAGTTTGGGAAATGAAGAAAAGACAAATAAAGATAGGTGGGTGTTGGGTCGAAAGGGTGGATGGTTGCTCTCAGGAATCTCTCAATTTTCTCGATGTGAAGAAGGGGGAGAAACCATGATTAGGTTTGAGTTTGACTCGCCTGTAGAACAGTACAGTAAGAGCTGATCAGATTGCAGAAAATTATCAGTTTATTGGCCCTCTTTCTTGTATCTTATTTTGTCCCCATTGGCCATTGCTCTCCATCTCACCTTCCTCACTTTCCTATATAAATTAGGACTAATAAAGATGCATATTACGTACTGTGCGTCTATCCATATCTTATGCGTAATGCTTCTTCTACTCATATTTATATTATAGTTAATTTATAATACTATTAAATTCAAGATGAAATTAGATTTTTTAAAAAGGTTGGGCTATTGGACATTTGTATAGTAATATGCTATTAGAAACTTAAATAATATTTTGGTGTTATAAAATTTGGTAGGGATTTTATTAATTTTATTGGCCAAAGAATGTTGGTCATTTGCTTGGTTTTGGAAAGAGTTTTAAGGGTCTGATTTGTTTTTAGAATAGTTAATTTTTGAGTGTCAAAAGACATATTTCAAACAAGTTATCTTTTGAACTTTTATATTTCTAAAGAAGTGGGTTGCGAAAATCATAATAGGTTCTTATTTAGGAAAAGTTTTCCAAAAAAAAATTAGAAGAGATGAGCAAAAGAAACGAACTTTGACTAGAAACTCCCATATGAAGGAACAACCAGCAATGTGCCATTTATCAAATTATATACAAGTGGTCTGGCAATTCGAAAAAATAGAGATCTTCAATAAATTCCCGATCGTTGCTCCAAGATAAAGCTTCTCTGCAAGCGCCTCAGCCAAACGGGGGAATGGGGGTCCATCATATATCTCAAAGATCCATTCTTCGCCACCACAAAGTTTTCATGCTCATCAATAATCACAATACCATAATAGGCTTGATCAGGCAAGTATTGAAAAACATCTACATTCACTCGATGATCTTAACTAAATATTACTTTACCATATCTTGTGGAGTCGATATGAAATTATATAAAAAATATGTAATTAATACCTAAGAAATTTATTTTATGTAGCTAAAAACGTTAATCAAGAAAGTTGCTTGTTCAAATTGGAGTTTAGTGTGCTTTAGTCCAATAAAACGTGAAGTGCAATGGTACATAAAATAATAACAATCTAATAAATTAAGAAGATATTATATATTTTTTATTGCAACAAAATGATTCTGTTTTCATCGATATGATCGTTTGATACAGTAGCTACATATAATTAATTGCATCCATTTAATAATAATAATAATAAATGTTTTCAAAAAAAATAAATAATAATAATAATAATAATAATAATATTTAGAAGATTTGAATACAAATTTTATTTGAAGGAAGCCCAAATCTCTTCCATTACAGTAATTAAATGTTTATAATCGTCCCATGATAAAATCTGCCTTGCGATTAACTTGATCCGCAAAATCCTTCACGTTTCCCTTATCGTTCTCCTTGAACCTATCTATCCTGAAGTGTGCCAAGTCATGTGGGCCCCTTGAAGATCCACTCCAGACAAGATCCGCCAATATCTGCCCCACTAAGGGCCCCATTTTGAACCCGTGCCCGGAGAATCCGCCGCCGACCACCACATCCTTGCCCAACTCCCCGCCCAGGAAATCGATCACGTAGTCCTCGTCCGGCGTCATTGAATACATGCACGATTGCGAAATTACCGGCGCCGACGAGTCGACTAGCCCTCCGAATCGGCTTTCTATCCATTGCTTCAATGAAGGTATAGAGTTAGCCAGCGGCGCGAAGGTGCGCCCTTCGGCTTCGCATTCGCGCCCGCCGTGCCAGCCGACTTTGATCAATCCCGGGAACTCAAGCGGCGGCGTTCCGTACACGTACGGCTCGCCGTAGCTGGCGAACGATGGGAAGCCGTTTTCGATGGTGAAATCTCGTTCGTGCCCCTCTTTGATTCTCCAGTAGGAGACGTTCGTCTCCAGCGGTTGAACCGGAAGGACAACCCGGGAACCGGTGATCTCGGTAACCAATTTTCGCACCCACGCGCCGACCGTGATAACGCACTTTTTCCCCGAGAATCTCTCCCCGCTTTTCGCGGTAACGGAAATGCCACCCGTCAGGCTATCTCTCTCCACGCCGTTAACTTCCACGTGGTCTCTCAGAGTCGCGCCGTGTTTCACAGCCAGCGCTTGGAACATGGAAACGGCTTTGGTCGGCTTAATGACGCCGCCGTGCTCAGTCACAACGCCCACCCAATTCTCCGGTAACTTAAAACGGCCCCCAAACTCCTCCGAGACCCGTTTCGGATCCAAAACCCGAACCGGAATGGAAACCTTCCGGCAGCTGGAAACGACGGCTTGCAAAGCCGCGTTGTCAGCCGGTCCCATGTCTAACTGCCGGGTCTTGAAGAAGACCTTGTAGCCAATCTCGGCTTCGGCTTCGCGCCACAGCGCCTCGGCGGCCAAGACCATCTTGGCATAATATTCCTCCGGGTAGGTTGCGCGGATAGTTCTGGACTCGCCATGGGAGGAGCCGCGGTGGTGCAAGAAATCGAATTGTTCTAGAAGGAGGGTCCTAAGGCCGCGTTTGGCTAACTGATAAGCTGCGCAGCTGCCCATTATTCCTCCTCCTACAACTATCACATCAAATTCCATTTTTTCCATCTCTTCAGATAAGAATTAGATGGAAATGAATGTATATATAGAATCTCAGATCAGCCGATAAAATTGAATCTAGCAGAGAGTTTCGGGTCAGAGCTGATGCTATGAAAAGTTGAAAAATATTGTTCTGATCTCAGACTATAGAGGAAGGGTTTGACAAGATGAAATCTGTTATAGACTTATAGATACCAATTTGTAAGCTTCAATACTACATTATATTGCAGAAGAAACTGGGTTTGAGAAGAAAGTAAAGAGACTCTCCTAAATAGCAGACGGATGGGGGTGATATGCATGAGAAATTCGGAGTAACAGTTACAGTAGTAGTGCTGTGTTAAACTGTTATCTCAATATTTAATGCAAGAATCTCACTTTATATTTTACTTTCAAGTTAATTCAATTATTTATCATAGATTGATAGGTGATACAATTTTACAACACTTTAGAGTTAATTTCAAAGTAAGTGAATTGACTATACTATATTTGATATTGAAGTATATATATATATATAATACTATTGACTCTGTTACAATGTAGTATATGCCCCTACAGGGGATCGGTGGAAGGGTCAAAGCTATGTCGCTTAACCACAAGGTCTTTGGCATTAAAACTGTTTTGTTGATAGAAGACTAAAAAATAGACATACCACAATAATATTATAACCAAAGTGAATGTTGTGATATAAAATATTAAAATAGAATGTCACCTATAAATATAAGACAAAAAATGAAATTAAACTCTTTGACTTTCTCATATTACTTATTTTTACGAAAATACTTATTGCCCTATATATAATTATCTCTCAATATTAACTACTGCTGCATTTCAAAGGAAATAGGGAAAATTCAACCAAATTGGTTAGATTGTTGACTTGGTAACCACAATATTACAAGTTTAACTCTCAATAGCAATCATTAAATGATCATTCTAAGAATTCTTTAAACATGGTCCTTATTTTTAAATGTTGCTCACCCCTATCATTATGTCACACTTATGCCAATTTTTGTATAGTTAATTTTATTGTGAGTTTTACTATATGCATGCATGTATTCAATTCCTAATTTCTACTCTTGACAAGACAAGTAATGATAAGTTATTTTCATTATACAGTATCATGAATAATGTCATAAAAAAATATAAGTATGAGAACAAAAAATGATACGGAGTAGTACATTATTTTTCTTTTGCAGTGAGATGTACTCCCCATTTATTTGCCATGTTTACTATTTATAAGTCAAACAAATCTTTCATTCTTTTTTAAATATTTTTTTGGTTTTTTTTAGAATTTTTTAATTATTTTAAAATTTGATATATTGCGTTTTTAATGTAGTTTCAAAATATATAAATTTTATATAACAATACTAAATATAATATTATAAAAAATTAAATTAAATATAACTTCAGTCAAAATTTTATTAATCGTCAATCAAAATTTTATTAATCAAATCAGACACATAAAACGAGAAGAATCGAGTAATAAATTCAGCATAGATTAGAGGGCGGAGGGTGTTGCAAGTTGCAAGACACGTAGTGGAAAATGACAACTCACGAAAATAATGATAAAGAAGTGATGAACGGTCCATAATTCAAGACATGGACACAGTGGGAAATTGGAATCGCCAGAAAGTGGAGTTTTATGTCACGTTCTTTCAAGTGTTGTGTACTTTCGACTTACTAATCCTGCCCAAATTAGTCTTTTGATTTTAACGTAGGGTACAATGGAACATCATACATAGTGGTCCCTTTTGCCCCGTTTTATGTGTTCATTTTCATTTTTAATTTAAAATAATAATTCTAATTAATCTAAATTTTTGATAAAACAAGAGTTACACTTGTGTGAGATCGTCTCACGGATCTTTATTTATGAAATGCGTCGGGTCAATATGCAAATGTAATACTTATACTAACAAATGCAATACTAATTAGGAATAAAATGCTTGTTACTTATAACGAAAAACGTAATACTTTTAAGAACAAATGTAAATGTTTTTTTTCTTCATTAAAAGTATTATATTTTCATCAAAATACACAAAGGCTACAAATAAAATAATTAAATAATAATTACAGTACTAGAGTCAAGATGATTTCTCACTCACTTTGTGGCATTGACAAACATAATAGTGTCAACATAGTAATTGTTAATTATAAAATCATTAGTGGATGGATCAAAATTGTCACTTCATTAACCATTGGAGAGCTAAAAGTGATGATTTCTCATAGAGACTAAGCATATTGTTACTTTGTAGCTTGATGATCAAATGTGTAAATTTTCTTTTTATTAATTATTTTAACTTCATAATATTATAATAAAGTGGTGTATTCTATAAATTAATACTAATTTTATATTTAAATTATTCTAATTATGTTGACTTTAACTTTATACCTATGTAGTAGTTTATGGCAGTTAGTGGGATTACAATACTTGATTGTGTTTTAGTTGTTGAAAATTCATTATATTGGCTCTTTGGTTTATGGAGAATTAAAATAATGAAAAAGAATATACGTTTTTGCAATGATCTGAGTTACACTTTTTTTGCCACTAAAGCAGGATTGAATAAATTTCAAATAAATAGATCCTCCATAATAATTTACCTAATAATTAAATTATAGGGGACTCATGATTGTAATTTAATTTGCTTTTTTTTTTTTTTTGGGAATTACGAGAGGCTATAAAGTCATTATATATTATAAGTAAAAATACACTTATTTAATGCAAAATATATTACTTATATATTTTATGGAAATGTATATGATCATCATTTCACTATTGCCCGCAATTTTTTCAAACACGCATAAAATCTTATCACTTTAATTACTATTGATGTATTTTATTGTTTAGAGGTAGTCTAAATCAATTCATAAATAAAATATATAAGATACCATATATAAGACAATTTGTTGCGGGCAATGAAGAAATTTTTAAACTCTGACGTTTTCAAACTCAAAGTTACTATAAGCCATACAAAGTGCAACTTTGGTTATGGTGGCGGTTCACATAAATATCTTCATTGATGTTATCTGTTGACGTGTATCTGTGTCATATATCACGTGTTACGACAATGTCAGATTGCCAGGTACAAATAATTGTTTGATACCAAAGGACTTGTGGTCAAGTTGTATAATTGTGACTCTTTTAATTTTAAAATATGTGATTAAATAGCATAATTGTAACTGTTCTAAAAGGCAGACCACATGTTCAAATTCTAAATAGAGGCATTGGCTCTTTATTGTTTAATAGATTAAGAAAGTATGTATCAACATATACTAATATATAATATACTACATTATAACATAATCTAGTACTAAAAAATTAAAATGGGTCAGTACTCAGTACGTACATGCATGTCAGATTTCCACTTGTCTCACCAAACGCCACAAGCAACCGCAATGCGTAAAAGGCGAGGAGGAGAACACCAAACACTGAAAACACACAAGCAAAACATGCAAAAGCACAAACTGGTGGACTCACCATAATCACAAGGACCCTCCAGGGAGGTTCCCAAAGGGTGGATGACAACTATGAAAAATAATTTACTTTATGTGTTATAACTATTTTAAGGAAAATTGTAATTTATGTCAATTATCAATGTCACTCTGAATTATTAGTGGTGTAAATGTTGTCCTTCAATTCTCAAGTGCGGGCCGATTGACTTAGACTTTTTTTACCAAATTGAATCACGTGCTCCATCCAACTAAAAGCCTAAACTGATAGTTTGACTGCATATATTATATTTATGCTCACACATAACATAAGTATTGGTATTCTTGAATGGACAGTTAATTAAAAACGTAAGAATTTAAACCTTTTTTATTCAAGATTTTATTTAAAGATAATCAAACATGTTCATCTTGCCGCATATTGGTGGTAGCGAAGTTGAACATTTATAATCATGCCGTTATAAACGCTAAATCGGTATGAAGCGATTAATCGGCAAAGTCCTTTACGTTTCCTTCATCGTTCTCCCGCCTCCTGGAACCTATGAATCCTGAAGTGAGAGAGGTCGTGTGGGGCCATTGATGACCCGCTCCAGACGAGATCCGCCAATATCTGACCCACTAAAGGCCCCATTTTGAACCCGTGGCCGGAGAATCCTCCGGCGACTACCACATCCTTGCCCAACTCCCCACCCAAGAAATCGATCACGTAGTCCTCGTCCGGCGTCATGGAGTACATGCATGACTGCGACATCACCGGCGCCGACGAGTCCACCAGGCCTCCGAATCGTTCCTCTATCCATTGTTTCATTGAACACAAAGAATTTGGCAACGGCGCAAAGGTGCGCCCTTCCGCGTCGCATTCACGCCCTCCTTGCCAGTTGATTTTGATCAGTCCCGGGAACTCAAGCGACGGCGTGCCGTACACGTGCGGCTCGCCGTGGCTGGAAAACGTTGGGAATCCGTTTGCGATGGTGAAATCTCCTTCGTGTCCCTCTTTGATCCTCCAATAGCAAGCGTTCGTCTCCAGCGGTTGAACCGGAAGCACCACCCGGGAACCGGTGATCTCTGCCACCAACTTTCGTATCCACGGACCGGCCGTTATAACGCACTTTTTGCCCCAGAATCTCTCCCCGCTTTTCGCGGTAACGGAAATGCCACCTGTCAGGTTTTCTCTCACCACGCCGTTGACTTCCACGTTGTCTCTCAGAGTAGCGCCGTGTTTGACAGCCAGCGCCTGGAACATGGAAACGGCTTTGGTCGGCTTAATGACGCCGCCGAGCCCCGTCACCACGCCGACCCAATCCTCCGGTAACTGAAAACGGCCCGCGAATTCCTCCATGACCTGTTTCGCGTCCAAAACTCGGACCGGAACGGAGGTGTTCCGGCAGGTGGAAACGACGGCTTGCAGCATCTTGTTGTCCGCTGGGCCCATGTCTAACTGCTGGGTCTTGAAGAAGACCTTGTAGCCAATCTCGGCTTCGGCTTCGCGCCACAGGAGCTCGGCGGCTAAGACCATCTTGGCATAATGGTCCTCTGTGTAGGCTGCGCGGATAGTTCTGGACTCGCCATGGGAGGAGCCGCGGTGGTGCAAGAAATCGAACTGCTCCAGGAGGAGGGTCCTTAGGCCGCGTTTGGCTGACTGATAAGCCGCGCAGCTCCCCATTATTCCTCCTCCTATAACTATCACATCATATTCGATCTTTCCCATCTCTGTCTCAACAAGTGATATTAGAGTCAGGTTACTGTTCGAGAAAGAAGGAATTATTAGGTTGAAATCAAAGAGCTAAGTCCAGCACTATGTGACTAGAAGATTGTTGGACGTGGTGGTAAGCACGTGATCTTACAGTAACCAATAAGAAAGGGATGGATATGAATCTAAATTGTATAGAATCTCAGTATCAGAGAGTATATTGCAGAGGGAACTGGGTTTGAGAAGAAAGTAACACAGCCTCTCCTAAATAGCAGAACGATGAGGGTAGTTGGCCTGCCATCTTTGGGGCAATATTATATTTAAGAAATATAATAATGTTACTATGAAGACTGGAAGGTGAAAATGCAGAAGGATTCTTCTTGTGCCTGCCATGTTTTGTTTTGACGAATTAGTGAAAGCTGAAAAGGAATCACAGAGCATATAGTATTAGTCGTCTAGAAATAGCGAGGAAAGTGAGAGATATGTGAGGCAAACAGTTCCTAATTTGCTGTAGTGTTCTACTTTACTCTGCATGTAGTTGTATGTTCTCCAGCGGCCACACCCCAGATCATGTACAGAGTGTGGATTTGTTCCTCATTTGATCGTTTATATTATATTCATTAATACTTTATGTTGTCTGAAAGTTTATCAACATTTAAAAAACTCCAAATCTTTGAGCTTCTCACCCCTATGTTCAGAAGACGTTTGGATGACTTAAACAGAACAAATATGTTTCAACTGACCTACAAACTTTCAAATTTTAACCTGAAAATAGGAAAGGATAAAAATCATGTGCCTTTTTGGACGGTACCTAACCAAATGTCACTACTTTGTATAAGGATTTTGTACATGTTGTTTTGCTATTTTCTACCGAAAGATCAAGCCTCCAAGAATTGAAGCCCGTCCCCTCTTTGGCTTTTTATTTATAATTAATGGAATGAGTAGACGTTTGTATTGTAACGCCATTGTAGAATATAAAAAATGGGTTAAAAAAGTTTACTTAACTAGCTAGACGAAATCAATTAGGAGTCTTGGATATGAGATGTTCTATGAATCTGGATATGAATTAAAACTTAATAGAATATTAAAATGACTCAAGAAACATTAAAAAAAAAAAAAAAAAAAAAAAAAAAAACACATGCACGTAGACTAGACCAATGAATGATCAATAATAAGTCATAATTAAGAGATTACTTTCATTCTTTCTTCCTATAAGGTTGAATTCCCAATTTCAGGGGCCCTCACGTCTAATCCGACATAACATCTAGTTAGACTCGATCTCTGATATTTCTTGCCAAACTTCACTCATCTGACTAACTGAGCTGTCCATGTAGGTGATTGCTTTGATTCTTATGTTCTGGACTTCTGGCATCGGAGGATGAGAACAACTTAAACTTAAACACAATAGAATATTATAACAAGTTGAGTAAAGAAATACCAGATGGATAAAATGATATATAGATAATTAATAACAAAAAGTCACTCAAGGTAGAGCCTACACTAGTTAATCTTATAACGTAATTGTCATGCCTGGAGGTGAGTTTAAGAGATAATAATAGTATTATTAATTCTTTTAAAATAGTTTTGTCTTGCTCCTTACTAAAATTTGCTTAGAAAGGCAGTCAAATTTTACAACACATTTGATTGGCAGAAAAAAAAAAAAGTATAAGGAATGAAATTTAAATTTCATGGAAAGAAATAAAGATGGATTTCATATTTTATTATTTGGTTGGTGGGATAGAAAGTATTGAGAATCATTAGTATAAGGATTTAAGTGCTCCTATGTAATAAAAATATGTGAGCGTAATATTGTACAATGTGATATATTCTTTTCAAATGGTGTGAAAGTTAAAATACCAAAAAGGGATCGATCTTTGATATTTATTTTCCTCAAATCTGAAAAATTAAAATTCCAATGAATTACATATTCGTATAGTGACTATCCGCTTTTTCGTAAATCAAAATTTCAATGGATTCAATTCCCCATCAACTAAATATGAGTTTTTTCCACTTTTTGATCTCAGGACTATTTAATCATTTTTCTGCATTTTGTCATCGACTATTAATTTTTCAACATTTGGTCCTGTGACTTTTAAAAACTTGTCATATTTGATCCTCAGCCTAATTTTTTATCACTAGGGACCAAATTATTTAATTAAAAAAAGTCATAAAATGACAACTTTGTCCTTCAGGATAATATTAAGTTTAACAACTACACCACACGATGTTTAGGTTAAACATTTGACCCAAAATAATTAACTTAAAATGATTAAGTTAATTTATCCATTTTATAATAAACGACATCAAATTAATTTAGTCAATTGTGTTAATTAATATAATTGGTCCACATACCTAATCACCAAATTCAATAAACTCAAATGATCCAATTAATAAATATGCCGCCCAAATCACTAAGCAACATTACTTCCGGACTCCTCCATACAAAGCCCAACAAATATAATTAATACTAAATTGTAATTCAATACTTTCAACTTGAATATATAAATTCAATTTATGTGTTTACAAAATTTGACACGTCCACAAATAGATTTGGATCTAATCTACCAAAGTCTTTATAAAGGTTTTAAACAATTTCAACACTTGGGTCCAAAGTGGGCTTTTAAAAGAAAACCAATCTTACAAAATTTTGGGCCATTGCCTGTTCAAAGTCTTTATAAAGGTTTAGTGGCCAACTTGTAAAGTTTCTAAATGATACATACATACTGTAATTAAATACGTAGTACATTTCCTTAAAGCATGAAAAACATTATATTGACAGTCTTTGCTTTTTCTGTATTCCTTAGCTTCTTGAATTCCACTTTTAAATCCATGTCTGCTGTTGATTTCCATGCAATGTATATATAATTCTAATTCCCAAAGGCCCAAAAACACTGTGCCAAAACCCACTTTTATTGTGATTCTCAAAGCATGTCAGTGAAGTGTGAGACCATGAACAACAGTTTTAATGATCAACCAAAGATCTGTTTGGAATATTTTTGTAAATCCCTAAGAAGGTATGCATAGATAGATAGAAACCGGCCACCCTCTTTGCGTGCTTCTATATAATGCCTTTAATTTGTCTGGCTTTAGTAACATGCCAAACTCTCAAATTCTTTCTTGCATTGGGATTCCTTCAATTCATCCCTACATGTATAAAGCTATCATATCATATTGCAATTGCAGTCAAAAAGCTAAGTATCATGGGAATGCTGCCATGGTATAGACTATAGAGATATAAATGAGAAATATTATATGGTGGGGTTTTAACATATTGGCTATTAAGAATATAATATTGTATTTGATACACTATAAAAAATGACATTTATTAGAGTTGGTTTTCTAGCGCCTGTTTGAGAACCACCACCGAGGCTAGAACCCATGTCACTATACCACAATGTCATTTGCTAATAAATATATTATTTATTAAGAAAAGAAAGTTGTATTTTGTACACTATAAAGAAATGTTAGCTGGTGTCAGTTTTCGGAACTAACACTAGATAAATGCATATGCACCTAGGGTCAATTTCTTAAATCATTCAAATTAATTTCTTTTACATACCATTGGATGATTGCTCACATAGATTACAAAAACATCTAACGTATATTTTAAACTCCACCAAACTACATAACAATCCTCGTCATTTTTTTTAACAGACAATATTTTTATGTGTAAAAGTGTATTAGAAGAGTGCTAGATATAATAAAGATTGTGATTACCTTAGGCTAAAATTAGCCTCTAATTTTTAGTGCAAGCCACTTATATGGAGCATCATTACTAGCGGATACCAGTCATGTCAGTAAATCAGTAATCTTGGGCAATAGAAGATTTGGAATCATTACAACAAATCATGGTATAAACAATTAGGTAAGCACTAAAACAAATTGATAAAAACACAAAAGGGGAATGTATCATGATGTACGTAATTCCATAATTTATCGTGCATCCTATGTAGCTGCTAAATTCCAATGTTTCTATTGCATCAAAGGTGTATAATGTTGCGAAATGATGTAGAGCGTGATGTGTAAGTGTAACGAGAAAATGATTGATTATATATATGTAACATATTTAAGTCATGATTATTTATGTTGTGTTTGGATTGTTCATAAATACATAATGAGTATAAAGGGTTAAAATGGTTACAAATTATATCCAATAGAACGGTACTTAATTAAAAATATGGGCGTGCTCTAAAAACCTGCCAACCAAACAATAACAATGAACACACCCTAATTTTCTGTACGTAATAGAATCTGAGGCCCAAGAGCTAGTCCAAGGGGAATTGTCATTTGTAATAATTGAACCCACGAGAGTTTTTCTCCACAAAGAAGCTCATTTACCACTCGAGCTACCCTTCGGGTAATACGGAGCAATATATTATTTCTAATAGTGAAGATAATTTTACTTTATGAAAGTAATGAGTTAGATGTGAATGAGATTATGAACAGAGGCAGCATTGGGTCCAAAATGAAGGCTAATAAGCTGATAGTGGGCTATCATTCAATTCAAGATGGACAATTTTCTTTTTAATTAATCATCACAAGAAAACAATGAGAGATTGCAAATGTTGTTTTCAAAGGTGTATTCAGTAGCTGTATGTATTGTGTGGGGTTAAAACATAAAGGGGACTCCCAAGGAAGTGTTCTTAGCTTTTTGGAGTACAATGTCTTCGAAATGATAAGGTTGGCTCACCTTTTCATCCTCTCTTCATTTTGCTATCATACATGCATACATACATATATACACTTCTTTTATTTTAAAGTTTTGTATAATATATATGGTCCAATTCCTATGAGGATTACATCCTCTCTTCGTTCATCTAATTTCATCGTGTGAGAACTATAATCTTGTCCAGCGAATCAAATGAGAACTACAACTCCTGTGAGAACGGCTAACTACCTATTATGCATATTGTAATGTTTGATTGTGCATTCGCGAATAATCAAATATACAATTCGCAATTCTCACCAGAAGGATAGTTCTCATGTGATCATGCTCATATATATATATATATATATATATATATATATATATATATATATATATTGGTTCAAATGTAAGCAGTGCTTCTTGTGCGGCCGGTGCGATTCACCATTAGGTATGCAAAAATGTGTTACACAGTGTTTGAAAACGCACCACAATGAAATGCACCAAATCACCATAAAATACACCCCACCTAATGGTGCATTTCCGAATACTTTGTGGTGCATTTATGCGTACCTAATGGTGAGTGACTGCACGGGAAGCACTGTTCGCACGAGAACCTGACGCTATATATATATATATATATATATATATATATATATATATATATATTCTGTAATCACAACCATATAACAAGGAGTAACTGCGAGTGTGTAAATCCATATGAGATAAAAAGTATATATTGGGGTATGCAATTATGGACAATTATTATTGAAGGTGAATAATGGAACGCCATTATTTGATCACATTATGCCCCTAGCCTCCACCGAAATTTGTGGTTTCTCTTCCGCACGCGTGCGCTTCTTCTCCACATTATTTTTGCTTTTCATTATTTAACTCATGCTCAGATGTGACTTATTAAACTAATTCAGTTCCTATCCGTTACTAATAACTCAGTAGGTGTAAAATTCTTTTTTGAATTGAAGTCGATGACTAATAAGGGCTTAACATTACATTAATTATTTCAAATAAAACATCAACAACTTACTAGGATTAATTGTGGCTTTTTATAAATGTCAATGTGTAACATAACTAGCTAGATCTTGTATGTGTTCAAACTTGACTTGTTTAACAAATTGAGTTCAAACTACTTGTTGTACTGTTTAGTAATTGAGTCAAGCTAAAAGTCTTCTTGTGTTGGATTTAATAATAACTAAAGAAAAATCTTGTCCACGCTTGGTTGATTTTACACTTGTTCATATTAAAATCAAGTTTTGTCTCGCCCCAAATACAATTATATTGTTGACTTAGCATATGACTTTGAATTCAGAACCTCATGCATTTCCCTACATAATTATATTCTTTCTATAGGCCATCGTGCGCGCCAACATTTGATCTTGCATTGTCTATTGGCTCACTTAGTTATCGTGATTTACATCATCTCACAAGTTTTTTCGGATCGGGACGTGCAGGACCATTGGGGTTAGGGATTCGATCAATCTTTTGAAAGAAGAAAAAATAGTAATAAAATATGGAGACAATTAATGTAGATGCAATAATTAATTAGGAAAGTTAATTTGACTAAACTCGAATCTAACAACATTTATGTTGTCACACAAGTTGCATTTAACCTCTCATGATTTGCATCCATTGACAGATCACAAGATCATTAGGTTTTAGTCTTGCAAGGGTTATTATATTGATCATTAGGTTTAGTACGATGATCCTAAAATTTAACCTTTTACAATACCGGTTAAAATTAATAATGTGAAGGGACGAAGCTTTAACATGTACAATATGTCAGTCTTATTCTAATTCTAATAATAAAATTAAAAAAAAAATTTAAAAGTTCAATCCAGATAATAGGTTTGAAATGTCAAGCAAAGCATTATGGAGTATTAACCTTAGGATTATGTGGTCCTATTCGGATTCCGTCTAAGCATAAGCTAATGATTCTATTCTTAGTTTTCATTAGAATGTCAACCTAACTATGCATTATATATATATGAAATATTATTAATTTTGAGACATTCTAAGACTAATAAATTACTCCACTCCCTACTATATACATGGAATGTGAATACTTGTGCCCCAAAAGGGGTAGTCAAGTGGGTAGAACATAACTTTTATTCATAATTTTTCTAGTGCAATTTACCTTTCATATGTAATTTGATGGTTATTACACATAAGCTGAGTTTACTCGCTGCATAGTGCATATCATCGGGTAATGATTGCGGATTTACGGGTAACCTATCATCACCTAAAAAAAAAAGAATGTGAACACTTGGTACATTGTTTTCTGATCTCCTCATTAGGAGAAGTTATTAGTTTGAATTACTGTATAAAAATACTTTTAAGTAAATTTATACTATTTAAATTTTGTGAGTGATTTTTTATTTTCCACCTCAACCATCTCTTGGAAGTTGAAATTTTAAATGTGTTTAAATTAATAGTTAAAATTAAAAATAATATTAACACACAAAAATATTATATATATATATATATATATATATATATATATATATATATATATATATATAAAGAGCATATTATGCAATACCATAATTACAATATAATAATTAGAGAATGAAGCATACATATATGGAGGAGTGGGAAGTGGGGATATATAATAATGAGGTAGACAAGTACGTGTTCCAGATGTAGGAACAAAAAGTATCACAATTTCTACGTAGTTGAAATTTGAAAACAACATATATATGCTACAACATCAATCAGGGATATGATAGTGGGCTCTTTTTTTTTTTTTTTTAAATTAATTAATTAATATATATATGATAATAATGATGAGGGTAGGAGAAATATATAGGCAGTAGTATATGATAGGATTATATATGTATGCATGAGGGACCCACGTCCAATAAGGGATGGAATTTTTGTCTCAAATCTTTATCACCCACTAAGGTATCAATCACATCTATATGCTTTGAGATTGTGATTTGATGAACGTAATCCAACCAAACAAAATCATACAAAGACAAAGTCTAGTGAGAGATCGAGTAAGAGAGAGAGACAAAATTTCAAGCTTTGGCTTTGCATGTTGGGGATTAGGAAAAGGATTATGAGATTGACGTCACACTATATATTACTTTACGCCTCATTTAATCCACTTTACTTCAATCTTTATCCGCTTAATCTTTTATTTGTGTTTTCATAGATATAAATTTAATTAAAAGAGAAAAATATTAACTCTGTCGGCTAACTTGAGAATGTCATGTAATATATATATCTTTAACATAATACAAAGATTCGATTTTTTTTTCCTCAAATCACGAAGTGGGTTGAGCAGACCCTAACGGTAAGAGGCATCTTTAAGCTCGTACCATATTCAGAATAATCTTCGTTCTCACTGGACCGACCCAATTAAGAGGTAAAGTGTTGGTTAAATTGATTTTTCCATATGAGAGGGGTTTTTGATCTCTTTAATGCGTACAAGTTATTTTATTCTTTTGTTTTGTCTTTCTTTCGCAAGCTTAGCCATATATGCTAGTTTTACATTTTTTTTTACCTTACTCTATATATAGTTATTAAGTGTTGACATTAATCAAAGACTCTTTCAAGTTTTGAAACTATTAATATATAATCACTTATTATTACGAAATTATATTATGTATGTTGACTTGTGAAATTAATACAAGTACTCAATAAATAATTAATAGGTAGGTAAACATATCTCAAATATTTACCATAGAGTGAGCTTTGATCTTATTGCAACTTGCTTCTTTGTTTCGTTTCACCTTTCTAACATATTTCACCACTATTACTTTTCACTTACCAACATATTTTTAATAAAATTATATTGTTATGTTTGCACAATATCTTTTAGCCTTACTTTTTATAGTATAAAATTAGTTTCTCTCTATATATAGTAATTATTAAAGTATTTATTTGCATTGCAAGCTCAAAAGGGAAAAAAATTGTATCCAAGAATTTTAAATAAAGAACAAACAGTAAAATTAGTAAACCAACTTGCGGTTAGTATAGTGTGAGTGATCTACTCATGACACCTTAGCTTGTGATCTAACTAACAAAAGAAGAAGAAGATGAAGAAAAAAGAGTACAATTAATAGGTTTAATTGTGAAATATTAACAAAATAGCATTGCTTTTGTGAGGCAAATTCATCATAACCTTTCTTAGATTTCAAAATGCTTCTATAAATATGCCAAAACAATTTTTACCAGCACAAAATCCTGATGAATACCATATGCATTGGACCCATCCATACAAAACAATTTTTACCAGCACAAGACCATTAAATCTAATTGAAGTATGGAAATGATGGAATTCACATCAAAATTGGAGGAGAATGGGCTAAAGAACAATCATGCAGAAATTGAAGCTTAAGGAAAAGAGAAAATGCAGTGACATTTCAATAATCACTTGACAGTGCATCGTGGATCATTAGTACATTTGAGTGCACTATTATAGATCATGAATGTACAACAAGTAATTTCAAATGCATCGTAATAATTACGAAAGTACAATTGCATTTTGCATTAAATTTAGTCATTCATCATTCTAGATAGTCCGATGGGATCAATACACATTTTTTACGCAAGGACTGTGAGAAGAATAGAAATTTTATTCTTTTTTTTTTTTGAAGGAAAATTTTGGGGAGAAATGATAGTAGTCAGCGTCTCAGAGTAGCATTTGGTATTGTGATGTACGAAGTAATTAATAAGGGAAGTAAGATAAAAGTTTAGGTAGAGAAAGATGCCTTGTCTTTTGAGAGTGTCCCCATGCCGTCCGAATAAATGAGAGTTAATGGGCCCGTGATTTCTATGTGGGCCCACGTTGTTTCCCCCTCGTGACATAGCCGCAACCTCTCTAATTACCCTCTTTAAGGCCCATTATTATTATTATTATTATTATTATTATTATTATTATTATTATTATTATTATTATTTCCAATCGTTATATTGTGAATCATAGTCTATATTGTAAAGTGAATTACTGACATATAAATTTTTTAGTATACAATATGTTCAATTTTAGTATGACACATTATATTTTGATAAAAGTTATTTTTAATATACTACAAGCTCATTTTTAGTGTATTACCTAAAAATGAACATGTTAGTGTATTAAAAATTGGACCTACAATATAATAAAAATAAACTTGTATCAATGATTCACGGTATAATTTGTTTATTATTTTTCTCTCTTTTCTTTTTTGTTTTGTTTTTAAGATACGAAATATATGCCACATCCTAAAAAGAGATTAAACTCCAATTTTGAGGGTTCCACTTTTCTTAGCCAGTATGTAAACTTTTTATACTATAATTTGTTTTTGAATTTGAGTTCTTATATGAAATAGTTGCCTTAATGCATGTTACTCTAATCACAAAATTCTAAAAGATCGCCTTATTTAAACTAAACAAGGGTCTTCCTACTTGAACTAAATCACTAATTCTATGAAAACAAAAGGCGAGCGGGAATCATCTAACAATAAAGTCAATTTAACACTCATTTATAGAATCTTTCTTTGTCGAGTGATTCTAATATATTGCCCTCCAAGAATCATTATTAGTGGTTTGTGAATTTTTTTAACGAATATTTGAATTTAAACTTTGAAATTACTCTATAGGTAGATTAACATTTCATTAGTTATGTTTTGGAATAAACCGGTACGTTTTAATTGTTCTGTTGCTTTTCCCAAAAAAAAAAAAAAAAAAAAACTTTGGTTTTCTTTTTCGGAATTATTTAGGTATATATAGAAGAATTTAAGAATTGGCGTACACGTGGCTCCATCTAACAGGCAAATGAATAATGGCTGATGATTTGACACATACACGTACACGTATACAAAATACGTAGAGAGAAGCGTGCGTACACGTGAATTATGTATATTGGTTCGTCAAAGTAATTGTGGCAACTGACACAATACCAAAGCGGCAAAGCCTGGCCTGTGGAATAGTTAAGGAATTTTCTTTTCCTGTTTTTTTTTTTTTTTTTTTGGAGTAAAAGATTTAAGTATGAGATTCAGCTCACGAATGTCAAATTGTCAATTCACCCTTTTTTGATGTGGTCTTTTTCATATGAATGGGTGAACTTAAGATCTGAGAGTAATGAGCAAGATTCGGTTCACCAGTAGTAGGTAGTTTTTAATTGTCAATTAGCTTATAACTCAATGACAGCTCTATGACTTTCTGAAATAAGAGGTCATAAGTTCAAATCTCATTACATCTCTATGACTTTTTTAAATGGAAGATCACAGGTTCGAATCTCATTAGGGATTATTGACTCGAGACAGATCAAGATAACCCGAGTCGAGCTCCGAAGTTGGCCCCGAGGCTAACCCCAACGATCGCGGCCTCGTACACAGAAAACTGGCCTTTGCAGCCAGCATCAAGGCCCCAAGGTCGAGCTTAGTGCTCACCCTCAGGCGTCCAAGACTAGCTCTGTCCCTAGCTTTGAGACCCCAAAATTGAGCTTAGTGTTCGGCTTCAAACGGTTGAGCTCCGTGCTCAGCCTCGAGCAGCCAAGGTTGAGCTCCGCGCTCGACCTCAAGGCCCCACCAAGAAGCGGGGATGAGACGTGTGGACTTGGTCAAGGGACCCTAAGTCCCGAACCGCCTACTATTTTCTCGGGGGGTGGTTAGTGGTTCAAATTTTTTGCCACAAAATCATGTAGCTATATATGGTGAAATTTGGGACAAGACCAATGAGAATTTCATTACTATACTAGTTTTTTTTTTAGTACTACTGACTCTGTTACAATATAGTATATGTTCATAACTACTTGCACAAAGAGACGGTAGCGCCTCAAAAAGGCTCGAACCCACCCCCTTTCATATGGGGGAGCAACCGGGTGCCACTAGACCATAAAGTCATTGACCATTACTATACGAGTTAACTATAAATTTTGAAAAATAGTAATAAATTTGATAGAATCATTAAGAGAGATCAAAAGTGCTACCTTAGTAACTTCACTAATAACATAAGGGCAAATTAAAAATAGTGACGCTTAAAATACTAAGTTTTGAATGGAGTAATTAATTATTGCACCATTATTACATGTGAGATTTCGCTCAATAAATATTAATTAAAGATAATTTTGTACGATAAACTTTTGGTATGGATAACAATGGACTATTTATCACATAGCATGTGCAATAATGAATATGCATTCTCTAATCTTTCAATTCATCTAAAAATCCCTAAAGTAATAATGCAACTATAATACTACTATATGTATTATATGTAGTTTTCAAAAAAAAAAAAAATACTACTATATGTAAGTCTAATAGGGCAAAGTTTCTCAAGAACAACGTAACCTTCTAACTTGTTTGCATTGTGTTCATAATGTTATGTTTGTCCTCAGCTTCTAACTTGTTTGAATTGTGTCCATAATGTTATGTTTGTTTATGGCTTAGCTTCTTGCTTGGGGGGTGCTAGTTAGTGTTTACCTTCATCAAAAAGGCATTCTTGAGTCATTCCTTAAGTTGGATGCTACAAGTCAAAAGGGATTATGTGATGCCTTCTTTAGTGCTAGTAGGTGTTTACAAGGGCTTATCAATTAGATGGCTTTCTTCACATGAATCCATGAAGGGTTTACGTGAAGTCATCGTTAGATAGATAATCATGATTTGAAAAGATTTACATGATTCATTTTGAAAGAGTACGTAAAAAAAAAGTTAGGTAATATTTTCTTTTGACATGACACTTACAGTTTAATATTATTATATATTCTTCTTCATAATCTTGTTTGCCTCATCAATTACAAAACAACGACAACATAGCAATCTGCGTTGATAAGACGAAAATTACCAAGTTTAAAGCTATCATTGTTTGAAAAATAAGTATTAAATTTCCTCTTTTGGTAAAAAAAAAAATCTCCATCGATTCTGTCTATGTTGTACAAACATATAGTTAGGAGAAAACTTTAAATAATATATTTTGTATACAAGTCTACAAAACATAATAAGCTTACAATGTTTACAAATAGCTAAGTTTGAATCCGTTGTGAGATTTCGATCTTAACTGGCTTACAATCACGAATTACTTATACACTAATGCCCACAACAAGATACTATACTTTCTATTTACTAGCAAAGTAAAGCTCGCTGTTGTTTTTCTTTTTGAATTTAGAAATTTAATTGCAATATTGTTAGAAATTAGGGTGCTTGGCTTATTTACCAACTCTCCTTACAAATTATTGAAATTAGAGTTGAGAAACAAAAATTGTGGGAAAAGGTATAGAAAGACAGAGGGGCATGTCATGTCATTTCCCTTTCTTTATCGACTCCCCAGATGCTAATTTTGGACTCATTACAATAAGTCCCCACCCTTTCCCTTCAATCCTTTCAAGTCTTTACATTTTTCATTTTATTTTCTTTTTACACATTCCCAAATACCAACCAAACCTTTGGTGACTGGTGAACCAATCCATAAGTCACATTTTTTTTTTTTTTTTTTTAAACTATTTGCTAACTCAATTGATGTGAATTAAGCCTTGTTTAACAATCACTGGATAATAGACGGTTTGAATCCTGTTATTGTATCTGCTTTAAAGACGAGCAGATGAGATAAATCGCAAATTTTGTTTCAATTAGTGTACAAATTTTTTTACGATGGTTAGCAAAAACAAAACTTAAAAACTTAAGCTTGTTTCTTCATATATGATATATGTAAAGGAAGTCAAATCCCTTTTCTTCTTTTCCATTTAATTACTGTCTTTCAATTCATTTCCTTTCAACAAGTCTATGGCAATAATTTGCTCATGAAAGTTCTTTAATTTGTTTACCGTTATCAACAACTATGATTTCATCAATACTCATCTTTTCCAGTAAAGCAATAAAATTTTGAGTTCTTTGCCTTCTTTTTGGGTACCATCGATTTAATTTGATACTATGCTCAATCACTATCATCAAAAGGTGATTGAGGGGAGGGTAAAAAAAAAAAGTCATATATATTATTTACATCCAATTTTTATACTAAATTTCACTTTATATAATTGATTATGGGCGGATTCACGTGAGAATTGATGTCTAAGTGCGAACTGAAAAATGCATAACGTAAAATTATAAAGTGAATTCTGTGATATATAAAAGTGTAACTCAAAAAACAAATTTTAGAAGTGTATCACGCAAAACTTCAAAAGCACATCTATTCTGATTAAATTCATTTTTATATACTATCGGGCGCTCCCTGCCTATGAGCGCTTGAGGAAGTAAATTGTGTACAAGGTGTAAATTGAACTCCCATTTTATCATTGAACTAAAATTTAAGGTGACATTTGAACCATTGAGCTAAGTCCCGAGATACTGAAACACCAACAATTCGCAGCAAATATTAACCAAATCGAATGGCCTTATTAGGAAGTACGACGGCAACGTGTTTGGCCAACAAGGGGTCTAGGAAAACCCAACAAAAATGGAAACAGGAAAAAACATAGGTGAATTGGAGTTGAAACAAAGTAAATAAATAATTAATGCTTCGCAACTTATAATTATCACTCTTTATTATGGAGTAACTGTTTTCAAATTAATAAATTATTAGTGAATTAGTCTGGCTTTATGCGAGTTAATAAGAAATTTATATATCTAATAAAAATATAACAAATCTGTAACGTTATTTTTAGAAAATGAAAAAAGAAAACGAAAGAAAAGTTGCGAAAAACCAAAAGGAAAACGAAAGCAAAAAAGCAAGGAAAGAAAGCGAAATGAGATGTAAAGAGGGAGTAGAAGGGGAGACATTATAAAAACAAATTAAAAATAAAAAATAAAAACTAAAAGTGTGAAAGCAAAGGGAGAGAGCTTAGTGATGGCGTGATTTGCTTTTTTGCTTTTTACTCTCTCTCGAGACGGGAATCTTTCATTTCTATAGTAAATCAATATATATTTTATAGAGAAAACACTATAAATCAAATTTTAAACAATAATAATAATTATTACATTTTGTAAATATTACTGTAAATCTTTAATCAATTTTATATATAGTATTGGACTCCTTAAATCTGATATCTTTTAAATAATTACTCCCTATTTATTCATTTATTATTATTCCATATATATTTTTTTGATAGATTATGTTTTTCGACTTATATCATAATCCATGCTACCATGACAAATTATTCTGTAGATCTGAATCCACCGTACAAAATACATAATTTACATATTAAATGTTTATAATTCAAATTATAAATCAGCATGTAAATTGTGAACATTTAGTATATGAATAAACACATATTTATGTTATAAAATTAAATCAAGATTTTAATTTGATGAATCAAACCAGCTGAGTTAGACCCAAATAAGTACATAACTATTATTCTATATTTGTTGGTATATATTTTTATAATCCTCACTTTCGTTGAATTCTCTCCTCTTTTTCTCTCTGTCTGAGCTCACAATTCTCTGGTTGTTCGTTGAGACTTGAGAGCCTGCAAGCTTCTTGACCGTTAGATAGCTTTCATAAGTCATAAACACGCTCGCATTTGCTCTGCAATGGCGTAGCATGAACATAAGGAGAGCGCGCATTGAACACTACGACCACCGGGGATGAATCCCACCGCAGCGGACCCAACGCAGCCACCGCCGCAGCCGCCGGCGCAGCCTCCGCGGTCTTCGTTCAGCTGCGACCGACACCCCGACGAGCAATTCACGGGGTTCTGTCCGGAATGCCTCTGCGAGCGCCTCACCACGTTAGATCAATCCGCTACTGGTAATAACCCTTCCTCCTCTTCTCGCCGCCCTTCAACTTCCTCCTCCTCCGCGGCCGCTGCTATCAAATCCCTATTTTCTAAGCCCTCCGCTTCTTCCGCTGCGGCTAACTGCCTCCCTCCCCCTCCGCCTAAGCCTTCCAAACCCTCCACATTCTTCCCGGAGCTCCGACGCACTAAGTCGTTCTCCGCTTCCAAGAATAATGAGGCTCTAGGCTTCTCCGCCGCTGCGTTTGAGCCGCAGCGTAAGTCCTGTGACGTTAGGGTTCGGAATACTCTCTGGACTCTCTTCTCCCTCGATGACGAGACCAAGCCTTCTAGCTCTCAAAACCCTCATTGCAATGAGAGTGCCGTTGATTTTGTCAATAGGCCCGTTCTCGAGTCTAAAGAAGAAGAGGAGGAGGAGGAGGAGGTTGAAAATGAGGAGGATTTCAATGAGAATAGAAATGAAAGCGATGGAATTGAAGAGATCATTGAGCTTCCAGAGCCTCCCAAAAGCGAGAATGGGTTCGATAGGGGGGTTAATTTGGAAATTCTGGAGGAAGAAGGTATGAACGAGGATACATTGAAGCCTATGAAGGATCATATAGATCTTGATTCGCAGGTAAAGAAGGCAGGAGGAAGGGACTTGAAGGAAATTGCAGGGAGCTTTTGGTCTGCAGCTTCAGTTTTCAGCAAGAAATGGCACAAGTGGAGACGAAAACAGAAGCTGAAGAAGCAAAACAATGGCGAAAGCTCGGCTCCCTTGCCTGCAGAGAAGCCCCTTTCCAGGCAATACAGGGAGACCCAATCGGAGATTGCAGATTATGGGTTTGGAAGGAGGTCTTGTGACACTGACCCCCGGTTTTCGCTGGATGCTGGGAGGATTAGTTTTGATGATCCCAGGTACTCTTTCGACGAGCCCCGGGCTTCCTGGGACGGGTATTTGATTGGAAGGAGTTTCCCAAGAATGGCGCCTATGGTCTCTGTGGTGGAGGATGCTCCAGTGGTGCACGTTTCGCGTACCGATACCCAAATCCCAGTAGAGGAGCCTGTTATGATGAACTGCATCAATGGGGATGACACTGTCCCCGGTGGCTCAGCTCAGACCAGGGAATACTACTCAGATTCATCCTCCAGAAGGAGAAAGAGTCTTGACAGGTCTAGCTCTATTAGGAAGACAGCAGCAGCTGTGGTGGCCGAGATTGATGAGATGAAGTCGGTGTCTAATGCTAAAGTGTTGCCCGCTACGGATTACTTTCATGGATCGAAGGTGTTAATGGGCGATCGAGATTCAAATTCCAATTCTTTGAGGGATGATTGCTCTGAAACTTTTGAATTGGCAGGTTTTAGAGACAACGCTTCAGTAATTGGGAATGGGGAGCAGAAGCGGTCCAAAAAGTCTAGGAGATGGACCTGGAGTATATTGGGGTTTATATATCGTAGAGGTAGTGGGAACAAAGATGAAGAAGATGATAGGTATAGCAGGGCAAACGGGGTCGAGAGGTCCTTTTCTGAGTCTTGGCAAGAGTTTAGAAGGGAGAGTAATGGTGATCCAAGAGCAGGGCTTAATAGGAAGGTGTTCCGGAGTAATAGTAGTGTGAGCTGGAGGAATTCAAACTATATGGGTGGGTCGTTTGGGACTGGAAGGAAATCTAGTGTTGAGATGAATGGGCATGGGAAAAAAAGAAGAGACGATTTCGTGTTGGAAAGGAATCGGAGTGCTAGGTACTCCCCTAACCACATCGATAATGGTCTCTTGCGCTTTTACTTGACTCCATTGAGAGGTAGCCGGCGAGGTATAGCAGGGAAAAACAGGCAAAATGGCGCACATTCAATTGCAAGGAGCATACTTCGACTGTACTGAGATCCAAGGTCTTACAGTTGTTCTTTGCTTTCATGTTAGTTTTGCTGCATTTACTCTGTAATCAATTATGCCAATGTATTCTTGATGTTTGGATGCCTTATCAGACTGCATTGCAATCTGCACGAATCTTTGGTATTTCTAATAACAGCAAAATTCTTTCTTTTATTGTCTAAGCCTTTCTGATTTTGGTAATATATGCTTCTATTCTAGTTTCAATTGCTATGCATTTGTTTCGTTCTCAGCTGTTTACCTGCAATTTCGTGGATGCTATCTCTTTCTAATTACTTTGTTATGCTTCGGTTCTTGCTCTTTTACACTGGCCAGTTGCAGATTATTATAATTCAAAACAATTCAACTTGGAATGTGACACATGTTGGTGCTGGATGTTCTTCGGTTAAGAGCCATGCCAAGTTCACTGTTCTTTATTCCTCACAATATCTTTTCATTCTATGCATTACAATCATTATAGCTCTTGAACTAACTGTTTTTTTTTTTTTTAATTCATGTTGATGTGCTCAAGTTCTTAACTGCTTGTAAAGGCAAATGTTACAAGTTGGGTAACTGTTAATCTACTCAGTGCACAGTTAAATCTTAATTACCTCTGGTTATTTGTTATCGGTGTTGTGTCTGTTATATTCGCTTTTGGTCTTTTCTTCTGTGATGAATGTCTTGATGCTTTTTAATGGAGATCTTGAAGATATTGCACGCTAAGTTCTTTATAACGAGTTAGTCAGTATTGGAGAGGGTCTTTGCTGTTAATAAGTGTTCATCAGTGAAAGATAATCCTTCACCCAACATGAGTAAAAACATTTGTGTAAAGTTGAAATTGAATTGCTAGGTAGAGAGCAATGCTGCTCAAGAGTATGAAGCCTAGATATTTCCCCCCTTTCACTCCCGCGTTTTACTGCACTCTTTTCTCTTCCTGCCCTGTTGACGCCTTGAAGCAGATGTTTATTTCTTTATAATTTGCTTCCTCTCATTTCCAGGACCATCTTTAATTCAAGAACTCGATCACTTGCAGGCCGGAGATCATCTGAACTCTGAAGAATTCACAGGCTTCACGTTTACTCTGTCAAAGCTTCATGCAGAGATAACTGTACAGAATGTCTAGTTTATATAGTGTCATTCTTGAGACTATAAAATTCTATTTCTTTCCAGTTTCCAGCAAGTGTTTTGTATATGACTTCTGAAACATGGGAGTCTGGATGTTCTAAATTGTAATGGTGAATGGATAGATTGGAGCCTGGAGGGTTGATTAGAATGGAAAATCTTGTTGTTGACTAGTCTTCTATAGAAACCAGTTCCTTTTTCAGCAGCATTGCTGATTTCTGAGTTGCTGACAGTACTGTTATTGCAGCATTGAATTTGGTATGTGAAATCAAATCATTTGCTGGAAAAAGACACAAAATGATGAGCCAGCCAGCATAAAATTCCATTAACCTAAAAAACAGAGAGTGGTTAAAAAGAAAGGGGCAATCATTAACATCTCAAGTGGGAGAACTGTGCCTTATTCTTCTCACTTCTAAATTGGAAATCAAAACCAAAACTTATGGGGTGTGGATGAAATGTTGTACGTCTTTTCTAACTTACTTAGAGCCGTTAAAGGTAGTAAGTACTGCTCTTTGAGGTCTTACTCAGTATGAACATGATTAATCTTAATATGTGGTTCTAGTTGATTGGTTAAAGAAACTCGGCCAGACAGAAAAAAAATCAAGAAACCATAATTTCAACAAGTTTGAGTTGATCATCATCATCATCTTCTTGGCACCTCCATGGAAAAAGCTCAATCATCAAAATATGCTGGGCATTAAAGTCAAAAAGGTGACACAAAAAGAAAAAGAAAACATCCCAACATGCTCCTCCTTCAATTCATGTAGAGAAAAAAAAAAGATAAGAAAAAGAAAAAGATATAAAAGCAGCTCGAAATCCAAGGGCATGTCAGTTTATCTTCATCGGTGGAAATAACATTAATAAATCTCACATATTATATGTAGAATGATGTATGGAAGATTTCATTAATTTATATTTAAATAACACATACAAAGTTGACAACTTTGCATGCATTTCCTTACAAATATTATATCATATTTACGATTTTAGGCAAATATTATTTACAAATGTAACTTGTAATCTACAGATACTTAATTAGGGTATGATATCTGAGTTTAAATTCTATTGAAAGTAAACCTAAGTTTTGAAGTGCAAATAATATAGTTATTTGGTAAAGATATTAATATTAAATCTAAAATTATAAGGTTAAAAATAATGAAAAGAGGAAAGTATACACATGGAGCTGTCTACTTGTCTCCAAAAGAATTTCTACTAGTATGATCTGCACTTTTCCCCACCTTGATTTTAGTGGTGTAATAGTACATATAATCTTAGCTTGGTTAATTATTGTATTAATAAATTCCCTAATTATCTTTTGTTCCTTTTGCCCACAATGTCAAAAGACGAATGGTTAAGTTGTGGCTTTCCATGAAAGAGTGTGCAAATTTGTCTCTACCTCATCCAGTAGACCCCTTAGTGCAATTGCGCTCTCCAGTCTCCATATCATGTCTTCTCAAATAATACTCTATTTTCCTTTCCCTTTTTTTTTTTTTAAATTTATTTATTACGTGACATATACCAATAATGGGCTCAATGTACAACACTTTTCATGCATGATTTGCGGTGGTTGGATCACAAGGAAGTAAACGAGTATATATAGATTATCTATAGTTGATCAATTCAAACTAATAACGCCAATAGACAGTTTATATAAGAAGTCAAACTATCCCCCGACAAAGCTGCTGAGGCGGCGATATTGGTCTTTTCGGCCCAAAGGGAATAAACACTTCTGAGTTCTCTCGGAATTCTTTCCCACAAAGAGCTACCCCATTGGATTATTATATTGTAAACTATGATTCACATTATAAGATGAGGGCATTGGCGTACATGTTCTTTTAGTGTAATAAATGCTAATTGTACTATATGTTCATTTTTAGAATACTTTCTAAAAATAAATATTTAATATGTTAAAAATGAATATTTATTAGTCACAATGTGAACTATGGACTAGTATATAATTTGCATCCAAACGTCCAATGGATTTGATTTTAAAAAATGCTTATAAAGATTGGATTAAAATTGATATCCTAAAATTTAATACATATAAAAAAGACTTGACGTGATTTGCTAATTTAATGGGATAAGGCCCATAGAAAATTGGGCTGTGTATAGTATTGATTTTGGACTTCCACTTCAAGTTATTGTTTACGTTCGCATAAAAAGGGCAATTTTGTGTTGCCAAGATCAAAGCTCTATGACGGGTCATGGAGAATGGGTAGCTCGCATAATTAAAATGATACTTTAACATTACTATAATGAAATTAGTGTGTGTGAAAAATGAAACTAAAAAATAGAGTTCATTCAATAACGAATATTTTTAAATGAACCTAAAGTATAACTGAAATGATATTTCAACATTACTATAATGAATTGAATCTAGTGTGAGTACAAAATAAAATTTAAAAATAAAACTCATACAATAACATATAGTGTCAAATAAAACTGAATTGTAATTAAAATAATATATACAAATTTTTTACTTCATGTTCTATGTTGCTACATCGACCATAACCCGAGTAAAATTTGCTAGATATTTTGTATCCTAACATATGTTGGTGTATTATTTCATGCATATATAAATAGGTCATACATACATCACTGCTATATATAAATTAATTAATGAGAACTACTCGGATAAGATGGCGTTATCCGATTTTTATGATGGAAGCATACTGACACTTCAACCAAAGAAATACATTAACATTATTGCCACTTGAATTGATCGGATCAGAGATTAATGTGTCTTCTGCATAGTTTTTCAATTCCCATGTAATACTCAGCTCGAGCATCACTTTCCCACCCAAAAATAAAATAAAAATCACGTAATACTATTGGAATGATTCAATTCAACGTTGTTTTAAAAAATAATAATAGGGAAAGAAAAATATTTTTAGCCCTCAACTAGCTGTTTTAATCGATAACTTTTTACCGTTGCAAATATCCATAATGTAACTCTTTAAAAAAGTTACAATTTTAACTCATGAAATAATAAAATTACTAAATTCTATCAAAAATTTACTTATTACATGGGTACTCTAGTACTTTTTAATATTTCTTTTTGAATTATAATTTTTTTGGTCTTGAGTTCATTTGTAAAATAAAAAATTAATTTTAATAGGTTTGTGTAGGAAAAATATGAATGATGTACCACACTTGATGAAGAGGACAAATTTAGAGAAGAAGGTTGTCATTTATCTATTTTATAGATAAAATACAAAACAAGAAAAAAAGAAAAAAAAAAAAGAGTGTTTTTTCCACTTTTAGTCACCGACTATTAATTTTTTTACATTTGGTCTCACAACTATTTTAACATTGCTACATTTGGTCCTTAGACCTAATTTATGCTTGCCGGTGATCAAACTTTTTAGTTGAAAAAAGTCATAAAATATGATTACTTTATCCTTCAAGATAAGTTAATAATTTAAAAATGCAAATTTGGTCATCATATTGGTGATTGGAGAACCAAATGTAACAAAATTTTAAAAGTCGTTGAACTAAATGTCAAATTAGTAATTGGGGACGAAATATGAAAATGGTTCAATAATTGTGGGACTAAATTAACCATAATCAACCATCAACCTGCTAGCTAGTCATGGTCAAATTTGATGGGATGTACATGGGGATGCATGTCGCTCGTACAATGTACATGGTGTGTACGGAACATCAAATTTTAAAATAGTGGATAACTGGATATTTACGTTGTCCCCTGCATTCCTAATTAGTTATACAATATACCATGGTTACGTTCACACAACGCTATGCGAATTATATATGGTGCAATATTTTTTTCAGATATGTATATTGTGAAATGAAAATGTAATAGTAGAATTAAAATGACACTTTTATGTTGCTATAATGAAACTAGCTAGTGTGTGTGAAAAATATAATTAAAAAATAGAACTCATGCAATAACGTATGTTGTCAAATAAACCTGAAGTGTAATTAAAATGATACTTTAACGTTATTACCATAATGAAAATAGTGTGTATGAAAAACAAAACTAAAAAACATAGCTCATACAATAACATACATTGTCAAATGAACATGAAATTTAATTAAAATGATACTTCAACTTACTATAACGAAAATAGTGTGTGTGGAAATGAAACTAAAAACAGAGCTCGTATAATAACGTATATTTTCAAATGAACCTTAAGTATAATTAAAATGATATTTCAACATTACTATAATAAAACTAGTGTGGGTACAAAATAAAATTAAAAAATAGAACTCATACAATAATGTATAGTACCAAATGAAACTGAATTACAATTAAAATAATATATACAATTTTTTATTTTTTATTTTTTTTTACTTCATGCTCCATGTTGCTACATTGAGCAATGACCATGACCGAGTAAAATTTGCCAGATATTTTGTCGCGTAACATATTTTGGTGTATTATTTCATATATGCATATAAATGGGTCATAGATCACTGCTGGCCGGCTGCTTAGCTGCTTTATATAAATTAATTAATGAGAACTACACCGATAAGATGGCGTTATCCGATTTTTATGATGGAAGCACACTGACACTTCAACGAAGGAAATACATTATTAAACATTATTGCCATTTGATCGGATCAGAGATTAATGTGTCTTCTGCATATACATGCATGCAAGGTTTTTCAGTTTCCATTTTCCCACCCAAAAAAAAATTAAAACAAATCACGTAATACTATTGGAATGATTCAATTCAACGTGGTTTTAAAAATACTAATGCGAAAAAAAATATATATTTAAAAAATATAATATTTTTAGTCCTCAATTGTTCTTTGCTAGACGTTTTAATCCATAATTTTTTACCGTTGCAATATATACCCTAAGGTAACTTTTCAAAAAAGTTACAGGGTGTTTTTGGTTCGCATGTGAGAATCGCAATCGAAATGGGTATCAAATACTTGGTAATAATAATGGATTTCAGTGAAAGTATTTTGCATGTTTGGTAGTAGGGTGGAATGTAAATGATTATTAATAATTGGAGAAGCGGCTGAGGAGGAAGGGATGAAACCCTTATTTTATTAGTGAATGTGTTTTGCAATTAAGGGGTAATCAAAATCCATAGTAGTATTCTAAAAACTTGTCAACCAAACAATAACAATGACTTTGATACCCATGATAGCTAAACCTGTCAACCAAACACACCCACAATTTTAACCCATGAAATAACAAAATTATTAAATTCTATTAAAATTTTATTTAGGAAAAATAGTCCAATAGGCCCTCAAATTTTACCTGCAAAGTCAATTAGGTACCTAAACTTTTTTAAATGTGCAATTAAACCCTTTAACATTTTATTTTTGTGCAATGAAGCCCAAAAACAGGTTAGTGACATGTTATAGTATGTCACTAGGGTTACATAATTTGCAATAAAAAACCGACCGTCAGCGACCGTCCCCGGTCACCTTCTCCGCCGACCAGACCAAAAATGGTTGCCTCTTTCTAGAAGTTGGGAGTAAGAAATGAGAATGTATGTAATATTTTCACGGTCAAATTTGATCGGATGTACCAGGGGATGCATGTCGTACAATGTACATGGGTACGGAACATCAAATTTTAAATAGTGGACATACATTTACGTTGTCCCCTGCATGCTTGGTTCAAAAAGTCTAACCCAACCCCTCGCTGCAGATTAATTTAAGATCAGAGAAAACAAATTCATAATAATAATCAATCAGAACCCTCGTCATGTACTTGATTTTGCCCTATAAATACCTGCCTCCCATTCACTTCATTTTGCACATCCAACTAAGCATATAAATATATATTTCAAACACAGAAAGAAAGAAAGCATAATGGCAAGCTCCGTGATTAGCAAGACAATCTTTATAGCTCTCTTCTTCTGCTTCCTTCTCATTGCATCCTTTGGTAAGTATACTTTATATATTCCCTTTCTGATCCACCTGCACTTTCTTCTTTTTCTTCATTTTTTCCTTCATGCTATATATAACTATAAGGCTTTATACATATATATTAGAGTTCTTGAGATCAATTCTTGTCCCGTACGTTATGTTCTATCTATCTTATGTAAAAGGCATTTATATATGCTTTAATTTTTTTTACGTATGGCATGGCAGGTGTGCAAACTGCTGAAGCACAGAGAGGAGGAGGTGGGGGCGGCGGTGGCGGCAAGAATAGGTACTGTAGAAGCCCGGCGGGAGGATGTTGTGGTGGAGGGTGCAGTAAGATGAGGTGCGATTCCTGGTGCAAGGGCAGGGGAAACTCTCACCATGGAGATTGTATGAGGGGCAAATGCTATTGCTACAAAAGATGTTGAAAGACTCTATAAATGTATCTTAGCATGGTGCATATACTATTATATACCTAAATAAGATGCTGCAGATTTATATAAATGCTATTATAGTAGCTACTTACTGCGGCAGAAGACACCATTGCTATCCCTATCAATCTATCATCTATCTATGTATGTGTGCTAAGTATTATTCTGTTTAATTAATATTAAACTTTTTTGTTTTTGGTGTGCATCTCATTGTTTTTTTTTTTTGTTTTTTTTTTTTTATTTTTATAAATAAGTATAATACATAAAACAATAAAAATTTGTTTGAATTGGGTTCTAGGAGAAAAGTTCCTCCACCAATCTCACCTTTTTAGGTAGAGTTGTCAATACAGGCTGGCGAGGTGGGCCTACTGGTGTAGTGTGTAGGGTACGTGATATGAAAATGAGTGTGTTTTGTTCTTCCACTGGAGATTGGGACTATGGCGTGCAAAGAGCGGTTACCTAAACTCTAGGCACCAAGGTATTGGAATCCACAAGGATCCAAGTAAATCATATTTAGTTTGAAATTAACAACTAAAATATTTTTGGAAATAAAGGAAAACAATATTAAATCTGCTAGGAGATAAATCAATTGGAAAAGGTGTAGTGGGTTAAATTAGGGACATTACTCTATTGATGCATTAACACTTAGGGTTTGGGGAAGAACATTTTACCTAGGTTCTTGAGGCAAGCACAAAGAAATCCAACTTTCCACAAGGATTAGAACAAGAGTGCCTCATTTCCTTGGTGTATCAATCCAAATTCTTGAAGAACAAAAGTTTTGTAAGCCTCAATCTATCCCTATTTCCATGGAAGGGAAATTGGGCTTGAGATTGGGAAGACGCGTCTTCCATCTAATTCCTATTGTGATGAAAAACTTTCCAAAGACAAACAATTAACTATTGAAAGATAGAAATAAAACACAACTCAAACTCAAGAACCCTAGGTGGTGTTCATCCCCTTTATGCAATAATCACATATCTAGCATCAATAGAAGCAATAACCCTCTAATCTAACCTAAATAAAGGACTACTCACTCATTTGGAAGGTAAACATAGCAATATCAAGCAAAGAAATCATAAATATGCAATAAATAATGTAAAGAAGAGATGAAGAAAAGGAAATGATAACTTCTATATTCAACCGGTTTAATTGGTTTAGAACTTTAAGTAACTTCTAATTTTTAGTAACAATATTTTTAAATCGATTTTTAGTAAAGTTGTAAACCAATTAGACCAGTAGAAACTGAAAAAAGTAATAAAAGAAAAATATGAAGAGAAAAAAAATACCCTTACTAAAAATAGAAAAAATCATGAGAAGAACTAAAAGTGTCCAAAAAATAATAGTCTGAGATGTTAAATGGCAAAAACGATAATCTGGGACTAAATTTGGAATTGCCACCAAAGACAAGAGACCTTTGGTGAAATTAACTCTATGGTGGAATAAGAATGATTATTAATAGTTGGGGAAGCGGCTGAGAGGAAGGGATGAACCCTTTATTTTATTAGGGAATAATTTTTGCGGGTAATCAAAACCCATAGGCCATAGTAGTAGTATTCTAAAAACCTATAAACCATACAATAACAATGACTTTGATACCCATTCCTGATAGCTAAACCTGTCAACCAAACACGCGCTTATAACCCACTTAAATATGAAATAAAATATTGAAATATATGTAATATTAGTCAATATAAAAAATGTGTGCATACTTCACCAGCTGGCTGCGTAGCTACTGTATATTATGCATGATCTGCCAACTTCCAGTTTAGTTGAAAGTAAAAATATGAGAGATACTTAGCTAAGATGGTGTTTTCAGATTTTCACGATGGAAGCATAGTACTGACAGTTTAACCAAAGAAAAACATTATTTTCATTTGATCGAATCAGATATTAATGTATCTGCTGGCTGCTGCATACATGCACGCAGATTATCAAATGGTTAATTCAACCTCAGACCAAGCTAGTATCAGTGGTTGATCACCTGACCTCAAGTAATGACAGGGAGAGGTAAGGTGAGAGTTCGAACTCCACTTTAAGTAATATTGAAGTTGGACTCCCCAGTTTATTAAGTTGGGTTTTCCAAGTTAGAGTAGGGCGTGGGCTGGACGCTTTGCGTAAGGCGTGAGACGGACTAAAAGACTATTGGTACTGACTCTAGGGGCTGGGAACTGATCGAATGTTAGATTAATCTAGAACAAGTTGAGAAATCTATTTATATAAATATATAAATAAATGATTAATTCAACTTTCACGTAACATTCGGCTCGAACATCATTTTCCCCGGACCCCAAAAAACAAAACATCACGTAACACTATTGGAAAGATTCAATGCGGTTAAACAAATTTTAAAAAGGAGCAGTTGATCGAACAGCCACGACCAACATACTAAATTAACCATAATCAACCATCAAACCTAGTCATGGTCAAATAAATTTTATCGGATTTAGATGGGGATCCCTGTCGTACATGGTGTACATTACGGAACGTCAAATTTTAAAATAGTGGCAAGTTGTTCCTGCATGTTTGGTTCTAAAAGTCTAACACCCCGCTGCAGACGTGCGATATGATCACTGCATGCCATAACCTGATTTCTGGGCATCATTGAGAGACCTTGATAAATTCTTATCTCGTTCTATTTGGTAAATAATCAGCTATTAAGTCAATTTTGGCTTATTTGATCACTATTAGCTGTTTGGTTAATAAGCTTTTTGTAACTCCAAAATATTAAAATTCAAAAGGCTACTCAAAACAACATTTTCAGTTAGCTTTTTGAGAAAAGAAATTATACTAAACAGCTAACAGCTAACAGCTAATCTATCAAACAACTTTCTACAATCAATGTATGTTATCAACTAATCATACATTTTAACTCAATCAGCTAACAATCATTTACCAAATAGGGCCCTTATGTAATAAATATTTAGGGAAAAGGGTTAAATAAGCCCTCGAACTTGACCTAAGAAGTCAATTAGACCCCTAAACTTTTTAAAATAGCAATTAAATCCATAACATTGTATTTTGGTGCAAAAAAGTCTATAAACCTGTTAATGACCTGTGATCACAGGTCATTAGGGTTCCGGTTAAATTTCCGGCACACCCAGGCCATATTCCGACACAAAAGTAACCCACGACCATCGAACGGTCGCCGGTCCGGAGAGAGAAGGACCGGAGAAGGCGACCCAGTATAATTTGCGATAAATGTGCGCATACTTCACCGGTCGGTCGAATCAGAGGTTAATGTGTCTGCATAAATGCATGCAGCTTAACAAATCTTCCACGAAATCATCGGCTCGAACATCATTTTCCCCGGCCCCCAAAAAACATAAAATCACGTAACATTATTGGAAAGATCCAATGCGGTTAAACAATTTTTTTTTTTTTTTTTAAAACATACTACATTAACCATCAAACCTAGTCATGGTGAAATGAAGTTTATGGGATTTAAATGGGGAATGGGGATGCCTGTCGTACATGCATGCTCGGGAGTCGGGACGTCAAATTTTTAAATATGTACATTTGTCCCCTGCATTTTTGGTTCCAAAAGTCTTCAACGATAATGAAAGAGATCGATGGGATTTTAGGCTTATAAATAGCTGCCTCCCATTCACTTGGATTTGCACATCCCATCCAACTAAGCATATATATATATATATTTCAAACACAAAGAAAGCGAAATGGCAAGATCCGTGATTAGCAAAACAATCTTTATAGCTCTCTTCTTCTGCTTCCTTCTCATTGCATCCTTTGGTGGGTTAACTTAATTGTTTCCTCTCAAATATATGCCCTCTCAAATCACCCTCTTTCCTTTTTATTATTTTTTTTTTCTTATCATGTAAAAAGTATTAATTAATATATGTTTTGTTTTACATACGTATGTGATGGCAGGTGTGGAAACTGCAGAAGCACAGGGAGGAGGAGGTGGCGGCAAGAACAAGTACTGTCCCCACCCGGCGAGAGGGTGCAGTAAGCCGTTGTGCGATTCTTGGTGCAAGAGCGGGGAAAACACTCACCATGGAAATTGCAGATTCGGCAAATGCTATTGCTACAGAAAATGTTGAAAAACTCTATAAATGTATCTTAGCATGCTGCATATATACTATTATATACCTAAATAAGATGCCGCATATATAAATAAATGCTATTATAGTAGCTACTTACTGCGGCAGAAGACACCAATGCTATCACTATCATCTATCTATGTATGTGTTGTAATTATTATTCTGTTTAATATTAAACTTTTTTGTTTTTGGTGTGCATCTTTTTTATTTTTATTTTTTAAAATAAGTATAATGGGTACAAGAAAAAAAATTTGTTTGGGTTCTACTAGTAAAGTTGCTTCCACCAATCTATCCTTTCAGAGTTTTGAATAGAGCTATCAATATGGGCTGATGGGCCGGACCTGGGTTTTACAAGTGAAAAGTGAGTTGTTTTGAAAAATTCTAATTAAGACAAATGAATAAGGTTCAAATTGGCACTAATGTAACCTAAAAGTGCAATTAGGCCACTGAAACAAAAAAAGTGCAATTAGACTACTGAACACTTCAAATGTATGCAATTTAACATGATAGCAGGTTACCATCCATTTCATCATGTTAGTTGCTTACGTGGATAGTGAATTAACATTCTAAAATAATTTTTAATAATAAACTATTAAAATAAAAAATTAAAATAATTTAAAAATTAAAAAAAAAAAAAACAACACACACCATAATAAAGCAAAAGTTGTTTTGTGAAAGAAGTTGACTTTCCGTAAATAATAATAATAATAATAATAATAATAATAATAATAATAATAATAATAATAATTAAATTTGATTCGTCCACAGGTTTCGTATCAAGGTGGCAAGGGTATTATTAGGAAGTGTGGCCGCAGGTGTGTTTTTTTTATTATTTCTTTTTAATTTTTTATTTTAATAGTTTATTATTAAGGAAGTAACCTGATAAAATGCATGGTAACCTGCTATCGGGTGAAATTGCATACATTTAAAGTGTTCAGTGACGTAATTGAACTTTTTTGGGTTTAGTGGCTTAATTGCATTTTCAAGTTATGTTCAGTGGTCAATTTGAACTTTATTCCTTAAGACAAATAACAAAAAGAGTTAATTCCAGAAATAATCCTTTGATTATTGACTTTTACCAATTTTTGTCCTCGACTTTTAATTTTACAAAATTTTTTTTTTTTGAGTACTACTGACTCTATTACAATGTAGTATTGTTAACCGGGACACTGGGTTCCACTAGACCACAAGGTCATTGGCAATTTTACCAAAGTTGGTCCCTTAACTATTGATTTTGTACCAATTTTGGTCATTCTGTTAAATCAATGTTAAATAAGTTTTAAAATTGAGGGCAAAAATGTAAAATCAAATATTTTAACCTTTCTTCTTCACTTTGTTTCATCTCCTCCGATCCATTGCAAGATTATATCGGGAACAATGTGAGTCAATATATTTATTTTTTACATTTTATGTTAAATTGTTTCAAGTAATCAAATATTTTTTTTCTGTATTTTATTTTTGATTTACTGCAATGTAATATATATACTCCGTAATAATTTTTTTTTTTGTAAATTCTCTAACTGGATGTGGAGTATTATTGTATATTTTATTGTTGTATTAGGTGTTTTTTTTTTAAAAATTATTTGGTAGCAAAAATGGTAGAAAAGGCGGGTTGAATTGAACAGAATTTCGTAATTTTTAATTTTGCCCTAAGTATGTGAGCTTGAATTTAGAAAAATAAATAACATTGTTTGTATAAAGTTTGAGTTGCGCTGTGGAAGACATTTAATTACGGTCTTACGGCCTCAATTGATTTGTAGCGATTTGTAAATGTGAATGTGCGTGCTAAGCTCAATTAATCCCGTCACATACACTATCATTGATGTATTTCATTGGAGGAAGAAAAATAAATCAAAGCATGTCTTAACGAATAAAAATAAAAAAAACGTAAACTATGGGATAAAATATTGAAATGCATGTAGTATTACTCCATCAATATAAATTTGCGCATACTTCACCAGTCGGTCGAATCATCAGAGATTAATGTGTCTGCATAAATGCATGCAGCTTAACAAATGGTTAATTCAACTCTCCCACGTAATCATCGGCTCGAGCATCATTTTCCCGGCCCCCAAAAAAAAAACATAAAATCACGTAACACAATTGGAAACATTCAATGCGGTTAAACAAATAATTTTTTTAAAAAAGGAGCAGTTGATTGAATAGCCACGACCAACATACTAAATTAACCATCAAACCATAACCTAGTCATGGTCAAATGAAGTTTATGGGATTTAAATGGAGAATGGGGATGCCTGTACTGTCGTACATGCTGTATATTACGTAACATCAAATTTTAAAATAATGGACATTTGTCCCCGGCGTTTTTGGTTCCAAAAGTCTATAACGATAATGAATGAGAGATGGGATTTTAGGCCTATAAATACCCGCCTCCCATTCACTTGGATTTGCACATCCCATCCAACTAAGCAAATTTATATTTCAAACACAAAGAAAGCAAAATGGCAGGTGGATCCGTGATTAGCAAGACAATCTTTATAGCCCTCTTCTTCTGTTTCCTTCTAATTGCATCCTTTGGTGGGTTAACTTAATTCAGAGATATATATATGCCTTCTCAAGTCTCAAGTCACCCTCTTTCCTCTTTTTTTTTTTTTTCTTCATTGTTTCCTTCTTATATAAAAAGTAATTATATATGCTTTGTTATACGTATGGCATGGCAGGTGTGGAAACTGCTGAAGCACAGAGAGGAGGAGGTGGCGGTGGCGGTGGCGGCGGGGGAGGCAAGAACAAATACTGTCCCCACCAGTCGAGAGGGTGTTGTGGTGGTGGAGGAGGGTGCAGTAAGCCGAGGTGCGATTCATGGTGCAAGAGCAGGGAAAACTCTCACCATGGAGATTGCAGAAGGGGCAAATGCTATTGCTACAGAAAATGTTGAAAAACTCTATAAATGTATCTTAGCATGGTGCATATACTATACTATTATATACCTAAATAAGATGCTGCAGATATATATAAATGCTATTATAGTAGCTACTTACTGCGGCATAAGACACCATTGCTATCACTATCATCTATCTATGTATGTGTGCTAATTATTATTCTGTTTAGTATTAAACTTTTCTGTTTTTGGTGTGCATCTCATTGTTTTTTAAAATAAGTATAATACCTACGAGAATAAAAATTTGTTTGTATTCTACTAGTAAAGTTGCCTCCACCAATATGGGCTGGTGGGCAGAGCCTGAGTTTTACACGTGAAATGCGAGCAGGGTTGACAAATTCTAATTAAGACAAATAACATAAATAAAGAAACAAGGTTTTACAGACACTGAAATACATACAGAGATATAAAGTTATTGTGACTTTGCTACTAGTACGTATAACTTTTGACGTAGTGATACACCCTTGATGTTAATAATTAGTGTCAGAGCATGTCACCAATTCGAAGAGTCCAAGCATCCTACTATTAAAACATGTCGGGTAATTAAAAAAAAAAAATTATGTCTTAGTTGGGCCGCGGAGAAGTTGATGCAGTTCATATATACATGATTACACAAAATATCATTGAATTTTCAGTATAATTTTGGTCACCTGATATGATGTTTGGGGCTTCGCCATACATTTACACAAAATATTTTGGTAGGATCACGGCCCGCCTTGGCCATGTCTAGCTAGGGCGACGGCACAGAGACCCTAAATTTTGGGGGCCATTTTATATATATATATATATATATATATATATATATATATATATATATATATATGTAATTCAATATTTTAATACCTTATAAATATTTTTTTAGAATCCACATATTGGTCTTAATTTTAAGTGAAAAATAAAATCTTAAAAGTAATTGACATCGAAATTTATGACTCGGTATCTAAGTTTTGACATCAAAATTTGTGGGATTTGTAGTCAACAATATTTATGACTCGGTATCTAAGTTTTTTTTTTTTTTTTTTTTTTTCCAAAATATCTCATTAATTTTAATCTTTCGCCCCCATTGGAGAAGATTACATGCATGCAGCTTAACAAATGGTTTATTCACTGCAAGCTAGTATAAGTGGTAGATCACCTAACCTCAAGTCATGACCCGGGAGGCAATTAAGCTGATAGTTCAAACTCCACTTTAAACATTATTGAAGTTGGGCTCCCCAGTTTATGGAGTCAGACTTCTCAAGTTGGAGTAGGGCATGGGTTGGACTCTACTCTTTTTTTTTTTTTTTTTTGAATACTACTAACTCTATTACAATGCAGTATCTGTTCATAACTACTTTCTCAACCTATTGAAGCATAAGAGTCAGTATTGCCCCCACTGAGGCTCGGTTGGACTCTTTATAGAGTCAGATTTCTCAGATCAAGTTGGAGTAGGGCGTCGGTTGGACTCTTTGTACATACGCACATTATGTAAGGAGGAAGACTGATTGAAAGGCTATTGGTACTAACTCCTTCCATGACTCTAGAGGCACGGAGCTGAATTATGCTAGATTAATTTGGAATTAGTTGAGAAATCTATGTATCAAAATAAATAAATATGATTAATTCAACTTTCACGTAATATTCGGCTCAAACATCAAACTTTTGATATCAACTTCTTCCAAAAGTTCATTTTCAATGGAGATTAAAGTTAATTCATTGAGTTTGTTTTGTAATGAATTTTTAAAGAGCTCCTTTTTGAGATTAAGTTAGTTGTACAATTCTTCTTTTCTTTTTATGCTTCTGAGACCTAGATGTATATTCTTTAGAAGACATAATTATAAAATCCTAAGAAAAAAATTTATTTAGAAACTCTATGAATAAATAATTAATCAAGAAACAAATTCTTAAAACAATAAACAAAAATTATGAAAATACGTGATTTGTTAAGAGAATTGAAGAACTTGAGAGTTTGTGTGATCAAGAAGAATTGAATAATCAATTGAGTTGCGGTCTGCGAATTGAGAATTGTCAAATTTCGTTACGGTATTGTCGTATTTTATAGGGTTGGGAATTGAAAATTTGCTAATTTTCTAATTTAACTCTTCCACGTAATCATCGGCTCGAACATCATTTTCCCCGGCCTCCAAAAAAACATAAAATCACGTAACACTATTGGAAAGATTCAATGCGGTTAAACAAATAAAAATTTTTAAAAAGGAGCAGTTGATTGAACAGCCACGACCAACATACTAAATTAACCATCAAACCTATAACCTAGTCATGGTCAAATGAAGTTTATGGGATTTAAATGGGGAATGGGCCGGGGATGCCTGTGGTACATGCTGTATATTATGGAACGTCATATTTTAAAATAATGGACATTTGTCCCCTGCATTTTTGTTTCCAAAAGTATATAACGTAATAACGATAATGAAAGAGATGGGATTTTAAGCCTATAAATACCAGCCTCCCATTCACTTGGATTTGCATCCCATCCAACTAAGCAAATATATATCTCAAACAGAAATAAAGCAAAATGGCAAGATCCATGATTAGCAAAACAATCTTTATAGCTCTCTTCTTCTGCTTCCTTCTCATTGCATCCTTTGGTGGGTTAACTTAATTCATATATATATATATGCCCTCTCAAATCAACCTCTTTAATTTCCTTTTCTTTTTTTTTTTTCTTCATTGTTTCCTTCATATGTAAAAAGTATTTATTATACATGTTTTGTTTTACGTATGGCATGGCAGGTGTGGAAACTGCTGAAGCACAGAGAGGAGGAGGTGGTGGTGGCGGTGGCGGCGGGGGCGGCAAGAACAAGTACTGTCCAAGGCCGGCGGGAGGGTGTTGTGGTGGAGGGTGCAGTAAGATGAGGTGCGATTCCTGGTGCAAGGGCAGGGGAAATTCTCACCATGGAGATTGCAAGAGGAACAAATGCTATTGCTACAAAAAATGTTGAAAAACTCTATAAATAATGTATCTTAGCATGGTGCATATACTATTATATACCTAAATAAGATGCTGCAATATATATAAATGCTATTATAGTAGCTACTTACTGCGGCAGAAGACACCATTGCTATCCCTATCAATCTATCATCTATCTATGTATGTGTGCTAATTATTATTCTGTTTAATATTATACTTTTTTGTTTTTGAATTGGTGTGTATGTCATTGTTTTTCTTTTTCCCCTAAGTACAAAAACAAAAACTTGTTTGGGTTTCTATTGGTAAAGTTGCCTCTACCAATCTCCCCTTTCATTTTGAGACAGCAATGCGCATTATACATTGACCATGATCCACAGGTAGAACATAGCATATATATTAAATAATTTAGTTCCGGTGTGGTTGTGCGGTTAAATCTAAGCCATAGATCTTGCTTAAATCAACGTGGATTATCAAAATTAAAAAAAAAAAAAAACACGGTGGCAATTTGGTGATTTTTGCATCTAGATCAAATTTTATGGTGCGTGATTTTCCTTCTTAAGGTGTGTGATTTTTGTATTTAAGGTGCGTGGGTTTTGTGCTTAAGGTGCGTGGGTTGTGTTTAAGGTAAGTAGTTCTTGAAACTTAAGGTGTGTAAACTTGAAACTTAAGGTGCGTGGTTTTTCTTCCTAAGATGCGTGAGTTGTTGAATAATTTAATTCAAATTAAACTAGAGCTTTATGCAATAATTAATTCAAAATGTATAGTTCCCATATGAATTAATTAGAGTCATTTCCATTTTTGGTCCTACTGTTATTGGGGCATTGCCAATTTTAGTCCACTTCATTAATTTTTGCCACATTGTGGCCAGTCTTATTTAGTCCTTGCCACTTTTAGTCCACTGTTAAAATTTTTGTCAAATGGTCGTCCAAAACAAGGATATTTTTTTGTCTTTTCATGCTTTGGTCATCTCCTTGACCCTTTGTAGTGGTTTTTCCTTACACATTTTCTTCAAATGAAGAGGTCCGGCGAAAGCCATATGAGCCATATTACAAAGCCGTGGCTTTCGTCGGGCCTCTTCATTGGATGAAAATGTGTAAGGAAAACCACTGCAAAGGGTAAATGAGATGATCAAAGCATTGAAAAAAAAAAGATGATCAAAGCATGAAAAGACCAAAATACCCTTGTTTTGGGCGTTTATTTGACAAAAAATTTAACGGTGGACTAAAAGTGACAAGGACTAAATAAGATTGGCCGCAATGTGACAAAAATTAATGAAGTGGACTAAAATTGGCAATGCCCCAATAACAGTAGGACCAAAAATGAAAATGACTCAATTAATTATACCGCCCACCATTGAGACATCCAAGGAGTCCACCGCCCACCTGCAATGAATGTCTCTACTTCCAAGACACCCGGCGAAACCATAACGTGATGTATTGTTTGTATTCTTAACGTGTATGGTTTGGGTGCTTAAGGTGCGCCATTTAATGTTTAAAGTGTGTGATTTGTGTACTTAAGGTGTGCCATTTTAATGCTTAAGATGCGTGGTTTGTGTTCTTAAGGTGCTTTGTTTATGTGCTTAAGGTGTGTGATTTGTGTACTTAAGATGTGCCATTTTGATGCTTAAGGTGTGTGGTTTGTTTATAATTTTATTTATTAATTTTATAAACAATTTCATGAATTCATTTAGGTTTGTCTGTCATCCCAAGTGCTTAGATGAGGGGGAACGTCTGTCATCCCAAGTGCTTAGATGAGGGGGAACGCACATTTAAAAAAAAAAAAAAAATTCATTGATTTGAGCCATTGATCAAACTGGCCCCATTTTTTACATGGGAGTAGTCCCGAACCTGAATCCTTCCCATATATTAAATGTTCATTTTTAATATATTGAATATTTATTTTTTAATGGTACATTATTTGTGTACTGAAGGTTTATTATTTAATATACTATCAAATAATCAACATTCACTATATTATTAAAAGTGAACATTTTTTCATTATTCATATTATAATGTGAATCATTATCTACTGTATAATTGTTAGACTTTGAGGATATATAAATTTCTCATTAACTCATCCATCATATCCATGATATAATTTGCCTATATATGGTGGACCTCAAACTATGCTGATACATTGCATGTCTCTTTTTGAGTTGCCATAAATACACATCACAATTATCCAGACTAAAAATGAAATTTACTAAAAAAGATCCTTTAAACACACTAGTGATCACAAAATTTAGAAGGCCAAAATCAATTCACACAGACTCATATAACAAGATGAACTCATTTGATCAGTAGTATATATATATTATTGGGAATTAGTTAATTCGGACCCCGTGGAAGAAAAATAAAAAATAAAATAAAATATTGAAATACATGTAGAATTACTTGATCAATAATATAAATGAGCAAATACCAATTTTGGTCCCACGACTATTAGCAAAATGACAATTTTGGTCCACATGTTTCATTTCTACCAATTTTGGTCCCACGACTATTGTTTAGTATCAATTTTGGTCTCACGATTACTGTTTTAGTGCCAAAATTCATCACACCGGTCACCCATCCGTTTAAAACGTGTCGAAATCTAAAATTTTTGAAGGTATTTTCGTCCTTTTCAACTCAATATCCCAAATTTGAGCATGAATAAAGAGATTTAAGCCCTAATATCGATCACAATTCACAATTTTCCTCCTCAAATTAAGGTAAAATGAGGAAAAAAACTACAAATTTTGATCAATTTTAGGACTTAAATCTATTTATTCATACTCAAATTAAGATATTAAGTTGAAAATGATGTAAATACGCTTAACAATTTTAGATTTTTTCACATTTTAAACGGATGGGTGACCGGCGCGATGAATTTTGGCACTAAAACAATAGTCGTGGATGAAAATTGGTACTAAAACAATAGTCGTGGGACCAAAATTGATATTTGCTCTAATATAAATGAATGCATACTTCACCGAGCGGCTGCGTGGTGCATGATCTGCCAACTAAATTAATGAGAAATACTCAGCTAAGAGCAACCACATCAGTGGTTATTTCACAGTATTTTAGGGAATGAAAGCCACATGGAGGAGAGAGAAGATAAGAGAGAGAGGATTGGGGTTCTTCTGCAAAGATGGGGTTATTTAAGTTTTCAAGAGAAAAGAAATTTAATGATTGGTCACACTACTTTATTTATTTATTTATTTATTAAAATTATATTTATTTTATTTATTTTTTTTCTATCATCCCATTTTCTCTTTCCTAATCACACTTTCAATAACTCCTAAAATACCGTGAAATAACTCTATTGATAAGGATGCTCTAAGATGGCGTTTTCAGATTTTCTCATACTACTGACACTTTAACCAAAGAAATTAAATTCATAATTGCCATTTAATTTGATCGAACCAGAGATAAATGTGACTGCTGGTTGTTGCATAAATGCATGCGCGCAGCTTAACAAATGGTTAATTCAACTTCAACGTAATCATCGGCTCGAACATCATTTTCCCGGCCCCCAAAAAACAAAAAATCACCTAACACTATTGGAAAGATTCAATTCGGCTAAACAAATTAATTTTTTTAAAAAGGAGCAGTTGGTTGAACAGCCACGACCAACATACTAAATTAACCATCAAACCTATAACCTAGTCATGGTCAAATGAAGTTTATGAGATTTAAATGAGGAATGGGGATGCCTGTCGTACATGCTCGGAACGTCAAATTTTAAAATAATGGACATTTGTCCCCTGCATTTTTGGTTCTAAAAGTCTATAACGATAATGAAAGAGATGCATGGGATTTTAGGCCTATAAATAGCTGCCTCCCATTCACTTGGATTTGCACATCCCATCCAACTAAGCAAATATATATTTCAAACACAGAGAAAGCAAAATGGCAAGATCCCTGATTAGCAAAACAATCTTTATAGCCCTCTTCTTCTGCTTCCTTCTCATTGCATCCTTTGGTGGGTTGACTTAATTCATATATGCCCTCTTTCTTCTTCTTTTTTTTTTTTTCCTGATTATTTCATGCTATATATATATAAGCTAAGTATAATACTTTACATTTATATATTTAATTTTCTTCCACGTATGCCATGGCAGGTGTGCAAACTGCGGAAGCACAGAGAGGAGGCGGTGGGGGCGGCGGTGGCGGTGGCGGTGGCGGTGGCGGCAAAGACAAGTACTGCGGAAAGCCGGCGAAAGGTTGGAGTGGAAAGTGCAGTAAGCCGAGGTGCAATTCGTGGTGCAAAAGCAGGGAAAAGGCTCACCATGGAGACTGTAAAAAAAAGACTTGCTATTGCTACAAAAAATGCTGAAAAACTATATATCGTATCTATCTTGGCATGGTGCACATTTATATATTATATACCTAAATAAGATGCTGCATATATAAATGCTCTTATAGTAATTATATTCTGCGGCAGACACCATTGCTATCATTATCATCTATCCCAGTGTGCTAATTATTCTGCTTGATATTAAAATTTTTACTTTTGGTGTATGTGTATCTCATTGTTTTCTTATAAATATATTATGTACCGGAATAAAAACTTGTTTGGGTTCTACACTTCTACTAGTAAAGTTGCCTCTATTTTTACATCATATATAATGCAGCTTCAACATTAATGTAGCTATATGAAGCACAAGTAGTTTGTGCAATTACGTACTAGAAACTAAGTATATGAAGCACAAGTAGTTTGTGCAATTACGTACTAGAAACTAAGCACAAAGAAATCAACAAGAAATGAGCAATCCCAACAACATTAATTGGTGGGTAAACTTGGTAAGTAACACAACAATCAAAGGAAATCATCAAGAAACTAAATAACCCACTAACAAAGATATAGGACAAACTAGGGAATATTAGATATGCATAACATGATTGTGGAAAAATAAACTAATCAAGGAATTAAGAATGTGTTTAGAAACCCAGAAAATGATCGGATGCACAATGGAAAATGTGAGTCAAAGAAAAATGAGAGCTGGACAAAGGAAAATACCCTCGTTTTCTTGGAAATGACTTTCTCTCTTTTATGGGTGAAGTTATTTTCCAATTTCCACACCAACACTACACCACCACACCACCACCACTACCACCACCATTTATATTATTATTATTATTATTATTATTATTATTATTATTATAAATGTTGTTATATTCTAAATAATGTTTAATTATACAATAATTCTGCTCATTTCTGGAAATTTACCAAACACACCAAAACAGTTTTTTGCATGCAACCAAACATTGAAAATTGAAAATATTTTCTAAAAAATGAGTAATTTTCCTGATGTTCAAACACATCCTAAGGGAAAATCAACTAACCAAAATTACAATCTTCCAAAGTGTTGAAGAACCTAAATTAAACTAAGCTAAAAATATAAAAGGAAATGATATAAAATAGCTAAGGCTCCTCCATGGGTCAGTATCAAGAAAAAAAAAATGGTGAAATCACGCTTAAATTGTGAGTAAAGCATGTGGGAAAAACCATCTTCAGCCGGCCATTCGAATGTAATTTAACTTGAAGAAATAAACATCATGGAACGGTTTGATGAATTGTAGTTCATCATACAATCCATTCTTCGTGCAGTGGACAAAACTCTTTCCATGTTGTTTTGATCTTTTTAACATCAAAGTTAGGCTCTATTGTCTTCATGAAAGTTGGCTTTTCAAATGCCCAAAAATCGCTCAATTTAGACATTTCTATGTTAAGATCAAGGTTGCAAAGGCGCCTAGCGCCTAGGCGGGCGCCTAGGTTTTTTTGTTTTTGTTTTTTTTTTTTTTTTTTAAAATTTTAAAAAAAAAATTAAAAAAATAAATTTTAAGTGTTAATAATTATAAAGCGTTTAATATTGTAAGTCTTTACACTTTAATAGTTAAATATTTTTTTGAAAAGAGTTAAATATTTAATACTTATTAAGTTATTAGTTATTATTTATTAATTATTAGTGCATTACTTATTAGTTTAATTTAGTTATTACTTATTATTTTATTAAGTTAGGGAAAATGGCACTTTTTCCCCCTGTGTTATGTGCATATAGCACTTTTTCCCCCTGTGTTATTAAAGTGGCAGTTTTTCCCCCTCAATTATTTTAAAAGTGGTAGTTTTTTCCCCTATAATGTTA
>CP025658.1:4583911-4720846 GCA_003576665.1 Ipomoea trifida | reverse complement strand
TAGGCGCGATTTTTGCAACATTGGTTAAGATATAATAAAAATACTAAATTGTGGTCATGTTCAGTGAAAATTAAATTCCAACTTAGCTTATTACTTTTTTGATCCACTTATACATTGATTTGCCCATATGATCAAGGTTATTAATTAAAAGCACTATTCTTGGGCTCTCCAAGAGGTGTTGCATCTATCTCTTTATATTCTCATTGACCCGCATCTCAATCATCAATGAATTGGTCAAAGTACCTGTGAGATCCTTATTTTTTTTTTTTGAGTACTACAATCTAGCCTACACATAGTATCTGCTCAAACAACATGATAATGCCAACATCCTTGATTGGGATGGGACTCGAACCTGAGACCTTCCGTTTGGAATGGTAACAGTGATGTCATCAGACCACAAGGTACTTGGCACCTGTGAGGTCCTTGTACTGTAGTGTTTTGTTCAATTTAGTCCTTGTACATCAATTTTGGTCAAATTAATCCCTATACTTTAAGATTTAGAACAATTAAGGACAATAGTTAACACCGTTTATTTTTTCCGTTAAGTCTGTCCACGTGGCGTTGGATTTGCCATGTCACAATTTTGTGATGTGGCATAAAACTAGGCCCAAAATGAAGCAAGGTTTCAAACCTAAGATCTCATGTCTAAACAAAGAACACTCTACTACTACACCACACATTTCACTTGTTTTATATTTGTTTAATATGTACAGTAATACTTTTCTTTTAAAGTACTAAAGTTTCAAAAAGGAAAATGGATTCACAGAATCAGATCACAGAAGTTAAGGATTAACATCCCTCTTTGTTAGATTGCTACTATAGGTGTGTTTCAATTATTAGTCAAATTAAATTATCTTGCAAATTTGTCATCTTTTCATTCATCACATAACATCTTAAATAGCATCACAATGCACTAATTTTAAACAAGACACCAAATTTTTGATAGTCTAAAAACACATGTACCCAAACCGTATTAAATACTAATAATACACAATAATGAAAAAATAATGCATGAATCCAATGAGTAATTGATGCTTTATTGGGCTGAAAATGGTGTACAATCTCTTGCACGAATTGAAGACTGTAGTTAGCCCTTAGCTTTTTCACGCTTTATTTCCTATATCATAAGTAAAGAAAATGTTAAGCTATACAAAACTTATGAGCACATTTACTTTGTTTGGAAAACTAAAATTGCCACTCACCTGTAATTTTTAGGGTTGAGTTCCTGTGTAATTTCGTACAAGAGAAACAAAAAAGATGATGCTAAGTCTTACCTTTTGTGATCTGATTCTGTGAATCCATTTTCCTTTTTGAAACTTTAGTACTTTCAAAGAAAAGTATTACTATATATACTAGTATTTTCGCCCGTGCGTTGCACGGAATGAATTTGTTATAATATTTTAAGAATATTTGGATCGATATACAATTATATAAATTATAACATCGAATATTATATAGCTCAATTGATGAAATTAGTTGGATCGATTATGTTTTCTGATGTTTTCTTTACTTGAATTAGAGCAAATAATTGTCCAATTACCCGTGCGATTCACGGATAAATTTTTGTATTATTTATTTAGATAATAAAATTAAAGATATTTAAAAAAATCTAATATTGAACATGTACATTTATTTGATTATAAGATTAGTGCAAAAGTATCACTCAATCAATTGAATAATATATGACTTGTTTGTTTACAATTACCTTAAAAAGATCGATATTTAATATAACTTAAGTAATTATATTATTACAAAAATAAATATGAAAAAATGAGAAATAATTTAACTTTAATTATTACGGAGTATAAAAATAAATTCAACGACCAATATTTAGCTTAATTACCATAATAATTATTAAACAATTATTATTAGTCAATTACACTAAATTAATTATTTTTCGTTAACATGAATATCAATTCGTATATACAAAAATTATTATTATTATATATTAAATATGTTCGACCTTCTGCAGTGTTCATGTCACACGTGCACTAATTAATTTGATCAACGACATTTAAAGTTGGTGAGAGGATTGCTCAACCTTATAATTAATAAATATTAATTATTATGGAGTACTATTTCTTAATATAATTAATAATTAATATAATTAATTAATTAATATTTAATTCATATCATTATAATATATAATATAATTGCCGATTATATTTCCAATGAAATATTAATATATTCAATTAATTTTGCGTAATATTTTAATTTCCTTTTGAATATATTCATTTCCTTTTTCTTTTATAAAAAGAATTATTGACTGTCATTCCTTTTTCCTTCATTATTGTTTTCCTAATATTTCATTTGTTGATTACTAATTCTTTTGTAGGAAAACTATGCTATATTTCAGTGAAATATTAATATATTCATTTCTTTTTTCCTAATATTTCATTTCCTTTTCCCTTCATAAAAAGAATTAATATTGATCTCCATTCCTTTTTCCTTCATAATTTTTTCATATGAAAAGTTGTGTTATATTTCCAGTGAAATATTAATATATTTCTTTCGTTTTTTCCTAATATTTCATTTTCTTATAAATATATTCATTTCCATTTTCCTTCATAAAAAATTAATATTCATTTCCATTTTTTTCCTTCATAATTTTTTTCCTAATATTTCATTTGGTGGTTACTAATTTGTTTGTAGAGAAAGTTGTGTTATATTTCCAGTGAAATATTAATATGTTCATTTCGTTTTTCCTAATATTTCATTTCATTTTGAATATATTCATTTCCTTTTGAATATATTCATTTCCTTTTTCCTTCCTAAAAAGAATTAATATTATTATTTTACATTCCTTTTTCCTTTATAATTTTTTCTTAATCATTCATTTGGTGGTTACTAATTATTTCGTAGGGAAAAGTTGTGTTATATTTCCCTTTAAATATTAATATATTCATTCCATTTTGTATAATATTCCATTTTTATTTTGAGTATATTCATTTCCTTTTTCCTTCATCAAAACAATTAATATTGCTTTCCATTCATTTTTCCTGATAATTGTCAATTAATTGGCATGATTCCTTGCCAATTAGTAAGAAAATATTAATAACATATTCCCGTGCAATATTCATTTTCTTTTCGTTCATAAAAATTTAATATTAATTTCCATATGATTAAAAAGTAATATAATTATAAAAATATAATTGTTGAATATATTTTCTGTGAAATATTAATAAATTCATTTTGTTTTTCCTTCTAAATAATTAATATAATTATAATTATAATACAATTGTCGATTATATTTCCAGTGAAATATGAATATATTCATTTCATTTTTTCTTCATAAAAGGAATAAATATTAATTTCCATTTCTTTTTCCTTCATAATTTTTTACTAATATTTCATTTTGTGGTTACTAATTTTTGCATAGGGAAAGCTATGTTATATTTATAGTGAATTTTTATTATTAATCTCCTTTTTCATTTGGCCTGATTCCTGTGTCAATTAGTAGCATTAGTAACATAATATTTATAACAAATTCCCGTGTGTAATATTTATTTCCTTTTTCATTCATAAAAAGATTTTAATATTCATTTCCATATAAATAATAAGTAATATAATTATAAAAATATAATTGCCAATTATATTTCCAAAGAAATATTAATATATTCATTTTTTCCTTCATAAATATTGATATGATTTATATAATTATAATAATTTAATTGTCAAAATAAATTCATTTCCTTTTTTGTTCAATTTCCAATCAATTATTAATTTTAATTTACTTTTTTCAATGGCTTAAATTCCGTGCCATTTAATTTCAAGTTAATTATTTTTTTAATATTCTTTTTTTTTTTGAATTATAATTTCACCTATGAACATGGTATGAATAAACGAATAAAACAACTACATATTCAAAGTAATGTAAAACCATGAAATGTTAAGATTTAAACAAATTACACAAATTTAAAATTTGAAATCTTTAATGCCCAAAAACATAAAATGTCTAGAATTTCAACAGGAAAATATTTCATTAATTGCTTCTCAACTTTCACATCTCTTAACAGATCCATTATCTTTTGCATCACATTGCTTATTAGGCTCCAAATATCTGCATTTGTAATTAAATGATCAAGAGAGCTGGAAATATAAGATTTCAAATATAAAAGAATAGTTTAAAAAATCAATTAAAAAAGAATAGTTAATACTTAGAATAAAAGTTGTAGTTATTTGACGAATTAGCTTACCTTTCGACAATTGAAGCTACCAACAATTATAACCACATCGCTTGTGATTGCAAAATATAAGAACCTGCAATGGGTGTAACCAAAAAAATCAAAAAAGATAAAGATAAAGATAAGAATAGTAAAAAAAAAAAAAGAAGTAAATATGTGACACTTTTATGGAGAAGGGTGGTTCTTCCTATGTACATCGATGCTTTCACAAACGAAAAACAACAGAACTAAGAGAGATTAAAATTGGTGATGGTGGTGGTTGATCGGGTTTCTTCTTGTATTTATAGCCATAAAGAGAGAGAGAGGCAGAACTATTATTGGTAATTGGTAATAATTGTTAATTGGTAATTGGTAATTCTTTTGATTACCATTCATATATTTTCACCATTAATATAATAATAGCATATCTTTTGGTAATAATTGGTAATTGGTAATAAATAAATGGAATTGTAAACAAATAGGTATTGGAATATAATATATATGGAATTCAATTATAATTAATAGAATTCCATACAATTATAGCTATTTGTTTATGACAAATTATAACTAATATATTTTTATGTATTATTATATAGATATAGATCTAGATATAGATTATATTTTCAAAAAAAAAATATAGATATAGATTATTATTCTACCATAATAAATAAATAAATAAATCTATACCATAAATATTTGTCAGTGGTATTACATTAATGCATGTATATGTATTAATCTATAAAATACAAATATACTATCATAATCATTATCATAATTACTAATAACGAATTACCATAATTACTAATAACTAATTACCAATCTATACTATATATAATATATTATGATTATCATAATTACTAATATTATGATAGAATAATATTAATTAATTATAATTAGAATAATAATTACCATATTACTAAAATGCCCCTACATTTGGGCGGGAAAATTTTGGAGGAGGATAATGCTTTTATATATAGTATAGATTAAACAAATATAAAACAAGTGGAATGTGTGGTGTAGTGGTAGAGTGTCCTTTGTTTGGACAAAAGATCTTGGGTTTGAAACCTTGTTTCAATTTGGGTTGAATTTTATGCCACATCACAAAATTGTGACATGACAATTTCAACGCCACGTGGACTGACTTAACGGAAAAAATAAACGGTCTAAATCTTAGAGTATAGGGATTAAATTGACCAAACTAAACACTAAACACTACAGTACAAGGACCTCACAGGTACTTTGACCTCAAGAATTACACTTAGGGTGTGTTTGGAAACCCGGAAAATGATTTCCGAAAATCATTTTCCGGGTTTCCTTTGTTTGGGAACGCATGGAAAATACGGTCAACGGAAAACAATTTCCTTTGACCAAGGAAAATCAAGCCAAATTTCCGGAAAACAAATTCCGGAATTTTTTTCCGGAAGTCATTTTCCGGAACCATGGCGTAGCTGCGAAAATGGACCAGGAGGTTGGGGGAATATCTGGTTTCCGCGAAAACTGACTGAAACCAGTACAAGTTTCCGGCGCCGCTGGAAACCTGTATGGTTTCCGCCATAGACCAGTACGTGTGTACTGGTCTGGTCTATGGCGGAAACCAGAGCAACTGCTCTGGTTTCCGCCGGAAATCCGTAGATTTAGGTTTTTTTAATGTTATTTTAAATAAATAAATATTATTATAATTTTTATATTTAAATAAAATAATTAAAATGTTTAATTATATAATTTTACCAATTTTCCAGAAAATGAACCAAACACACAAAGACAGTTTTCCATAATACATCCAAACACTGGAAAAGAATTCATTTTCCGGCTTTCCAAACACACCCGAAGTTCAACGCAAGTCAATATCGCCTCCACTGAAGCTTGAACCCATGACCTCGAACCCATGACCTCCCATTTGGGAGAGGTTACTGCATGCCGCTTGAGCACAATTTTTGGCACTATAAGTAAAATTATAACTAATGAAAAACAAAATAAGCCTAAATACAAGTGAAAACATGAAAAACATATATATTGTGTGGAATAACTATATGAATAAGAGCATCATGCTATTAAGAGTCATAGCTTGGTTTGGGAACTTTTGAAAAAGAATTGACAAATTTAGGAATTATATATATATAATTCAGTTCCCGTGTGGTTGCGCGGTTGCTTTAGGTGCGTAATTTTTTTCTTAAGGTGTGTGGTTTGTATGTTTAATTATGATGAAAAGACAGTAGTGGGTACTCTAAGATTAGTATCAAACCAATAAAAAAGTTTTACAAAAAAACACACACACACACACAAAATCAAGTACTACACACATTCTTACGAATTCCAAAAATATGAACTTAAAAATAAACATGTGCAAAATGGATGTGAAAACTGTTTGAAGAAACTGGACATATTGTAACATCACTATTCTGACTACCTGCAAAGTTATTGTTGTCACTATCAAGTAAACAAATTATGAAACTAGAAAAAAATATACTACTCATTAACCTTTTAAAATATAATAAATATTACTCCGTAATATTTTGTTCAATATTTTCACATGAGAATGTACGACACACATCTCATAGCACATGAAACATATAGGGAGAAAAACTACCACGACCAAATATCAATGTACGCTTAAAAAACTAGTAGTAGGATATATTTAATACATATGGCTGACATAGTAATTTTAGTTACATGTTTGAATTGGATTATATATCCTTATTTAGAGAGATTCTATCAATGTTAGGAATTCAAAAATTAAAAAAAAAAAATAAAAATTAAATGCAGGAATCAGTTGTACTTTTTTAGTATGCACGAAATACTCTAAATGTGTGCAAACACGTAATCTGGTGTGTGCATTTTAATGAGCGTCCCAATGTTATGGAATAATATTGAGCACTGTGCATATACGTCTATGAGTATGTGCAATAGAAACCATAGTACCCTAAATGTGTGCAAACACGCAAACTGGTGTGTGCATTTTACTAAGAGTCCCCAATGTTGTGGAATAATATTGAGCACTGTGCCACTGTACATATCCATCCATGAGTGTATGCAATAGAAACCATATGCGGCCGAAATCTATGAAGCCATACAACTTGATATGGTAAAATACATATGTACGGTGAAAATACTCTTGTATAAATACCAAGTCGGGTACAAGTAGGAATACTCTATGCGAGACCGGTCTACGTGACAGTGGGTCAGAGGTTCCCGGTCTCTTTGACTATTCCAGAGATGAAAACAGCCAAAAGTCCTCTATGCCGTAATAAATGCGCCTTTTATAGGCGACCTCGGGAAGAGTTCCGGCCCAGCGGCATGCAATACACGTGTCGAGCATGCACCGGTCAGTGTAACAGTCCAACCCCTCGGCTGCCAGGTGTTAGCCTCGGATGGGCTGAGGTTTGAACTCCCAAGGGGTACGGTAGTAGGTCGGGGTGTGACTCTGCCCGGTCCACAGAGACCGGGATAAAGAGGGCTCTAGAGGACCCAAAATACGCCCTTGAGGCGGAGAGCAGACCGGTAGGTCGGTAACTACAGACCGAAATTTTATCCCTATCACAACTCTAACTACGTTGTGTGCGTACTATCATGTATTTTGGTATAACAGTGTGTGCAACTTTTTTATTTTTGCATAGTAAAAAATTCCTATTTATATACGTTTTTTAGTATGCATATCATTTATCATTAGTGTGTGAAAAATCGCAAACAGGTGTGTGCATTTTACTGAAAATCAACGCTTTTACTCATAACTCATCGAACACCATGATGCACACACTAAAATATAGGAATACACACACTAAATTATAGGAACCTACCCATACACACCAATAGGTTGAAAGCATACAATTCGTTCCCACCCTACATACACTATAGTGACACGTTGTACACTAACGCAACCAACGTTTACAGTCGTCTTTTTCGGATAATTCCTAGATAGTACTTGATTCTTAGTTAATTTCCTACCATGAATACAACTACTACAAATTTGATAAAGATTACACATCAATTTAAATCCATATTTTGGCTGGTTTACCTCAATGTGGTCATTTTCCGACTAAGATCACAAGGTGGAGTTTACATCATTGTGATCCTTTGCTGGTTTGAGTCACAAGGCCGAGTGACCTTTGCTGGTTAGAGTCACAAGGCCGAGTGAGGGTGTACACTGCGAGTTTTCATCATCATCCATGTAATTAAGAATTGCAATGGGGCAGGGCAGGGGATATATTCCCCTTCCGCGCACCCGCAGTCCCACCACAATGCCCGCACCTGCAGGGATAATGAAATTCCTACCTCATCCATGTCCCCTATGAAGATTTTAGGGGTGCAAGTAATACCCAACCAACAACTTTAATTATTAATATCACACTTACATCTAATAATCATTAATGGCAGCAGAGAACTCAATTCTCATTAAAAGGATGTAGAAGGGTGATTTCATAGAAGGGTAGTCTCATAGGATCCAACCCCTATATAAGTGTATATATATATATATGGAGTGTGTTCAAATGATAGCACCCCCATCAAAAGTGAGGATAGATCTCAACCACCATCAAGGTTCCCAAATGGATGGATCTATTAGTCCTCACTTTTTACATAGGAGTTCATTCTTACCTGAATCATCCCTTTATATATTAAGATCGTATTAGTCGTTGACCACACGAGTTTTAAAAAATATACTCAATAATCAAATACAAAAGAGATCTAATCAAATAACACCACATCGATCATGAATATTATGAAGATAAATTTACGAGTATAACATTACTCTTGATTTAAACACACTTTGCCCAATCCCAAGCATTGCAGCCAGTTAATAATCCAAACTGAAACTAAATATGTCCAAAAGTAACCCTCAATATGGCAGTTTAGAATGGTTATCAACTTATCATAACATCGAGCCAAAATTGCCACCTTTACACGGCCAACTAGACTGAGGTTCAAAGCACCCTCCTACCGGGAGGGTGACTTTCACTAAATACCTAAAAGTAGAAAATGAAAATCTGCACTGTAATAACAAAGCTACCAAGCAAAACCAGGGAGAGGTTAATCCAATATTCTTTGATCTTTGAGTCCTAATAATCAAGTCCTGACACGCAAGTATCGAGTTTTTTTCACATCATTAGACTTCACAGGCATACCAGTTTTGCCATGGCATCTGTTAGGCACATGCAAGTAATTAGAATCACCAGCCTCATCATCATCAGTGTCAACTTGCACCTCAGATGACATCCTTGTTTGCATACCAATGCGTCCAGGGAGAAACACATTGAAGTAAAAATTTATTACGGTTGTCCTATATTCAGATGGGATGGATTTCAGTGCATGCTTCAGAAAGTTTTTTCCATTTGTCTGTGGTTTGATTTTCACCAATGGCTGAAAAATCTGTTGCTCCTTAACTGTCCATGACTTCATCATTTGTTCCCCCATTTGATCAAATTTCCAGGTTGAGAAAGCAGGGCCAAGATCGCATTGCAGAAGGAGTCTTTCCTCAAGAACATGGCGTCTAACACAATCAACAGAACCCGGGGCTTGACAATTGCAAGACTCTTCTCTGCCTTTCCCAATGGATCTAGTAGATAATTTTGTATCATCAATTTCAATAGGCCATACTCTGGTTCCCAACCATCTTGAATCATCAGAATCACCGTCAGCACTATCAGCTCTTACATTGCCAAGTGGAACTGTCCACTCAGGAACTTCAGCCTGGAAGCGAGGCCCAACTGGAACAACCATTGTCTGCAAGTGATCACCAATTAAGTTTAATAACCGAATGGACCGGCGAGGTGATTGAAGACGTTTGCCTTTCGTAGCCAAGGACTTTGAATTGTTAATCACTTCATTCAAGGCCAACAAGGGCCCTTTAGTAGGGGTTAGGGTTAGGTCCACAGGACTCAATGGGTTTGAACCATTTACAGATTCATCAGAGTCAATTAAAGGGGAAATATACTTGGTTGGAGGTTCCATATTTACAGCATCTAGATAGGATTCTGAAAATACCCGCTCTTGAAAACTGTCCTCAAATGTTAATAAGCTCTTTGTGCTATGTGAGGTTGAGATAGGTTTTTGTTGAGAACTTCTTGTTGATTTAACAGAGCCAGGCAAGCTTGAAACTCTAGACATATGGGTCAACTGCTTTCTACTCTTTTTTCCTTCACTTTCTTGGTCAAACGCCTCCAAAGCAAGCTTTGGAGCACTTCTCAACTTCTCTTTGACATACTGTTGAAGCTTTCGTTTTCTCTGTTAATATACATATGAGGAGAGGCATTCATTTCTATTATGTAAACTTAAGGTTTAGATGTTAAAAGACATACAAACATGCAAAACTGGAATCCAATGCAAAACACAATAAACCTAGCCTAATACTAAATGCTTCCCTATGCCTTTTCCTGAAGCTCATTCATCATTGGGGCTATGATTTAACTCCAAACCCTAAGATCATCATCTGACGATTTCTCATATGGTGCTTGCTATTAGCGATAGCAAGAAAACTAAAAGGATCTTGGTCCAAAATATAGCCTATCTTTTCCAAATTGAGAACTATTCTCAGGTTCCAGAGCCAATAGAGAAGTTGGGCACAGTTAGTTTATTGTCATCAAGAATTATAGCAAGTTGAACTTACCCGTGGACAGTCAGTCTGGCTGAGAGACAAGACTTCTCGCACTCTTAGTGTCTGGCTGAACAATGATCCAACATTTTTTAGGGTAACTTCTGGATCACAGGGGTCCAGAGCAATTCTTCTCAACTGAACAAGCATTTCTGCGTCAGAATACTTTCCAAAGAGACATTTTTCTGGTTCTACAGTTGAACATCCTTTGACTATCCCCTGCTCCATTCTTCGCTTCAATCCAGCCATTGATCCAACAACCAAGCTCTGCTATCAACTCCTCCCCAAATTCAACTCTGATGTTAAATTACAAAACTCATTACATTCTAAAATCACACCACCCAAGGTTTAGAGTAGCAAAACAAAGTAATGAATTATAGGATCAAACATGAAAATTCAACTGAATGCAATAAATAGTTATTATTTCCACTCACTAAATTAAATGCGTTAATTGCAAAATAGAGTCAATGTTCAACAAACTCAAAACAAAACTGATCATCTTTCCCGATATATTGGAGACCATTACAGTACAATATTTAAATCCAAGAAATTAACATTTTTAAACCATTCATCTCAAATCCATGTAACTTCAGAGTAGAACGACTAAGTTAATTATCCGTGCAACTTCCAAAACACGTGAAACCCTAGAATTCGAGTTTGTTCCAATACACATCGTCTCAATGCTCAGCTCACTGGTAGACTACAAAATACATATGTATATAACCTATATATGATGCATGTGTGCATATACAGAGAGATCTCGACGAAAAAGAAAGTAAAGAGCAGTGAGCTAGAGATATACAAGTATATAGAAATAAACTTCATACCAATTTGTACAGATACACACTCAAGCATACGCTGTATGTTCGAGTATCGACGATTTCGGAACAAAGACCGCCGGCCGGTGAAGGTTGATGTACGGAGCGCTCAACTTTGGCGGGTCGGGTCACCGGCGTTCGATATTAGATTCCGTCCGTTCTTTTTCTGGGTTTTTCGTTTTCTTCCCTTTTTCTTCTTATTCTTTTCTTTTCTACCCCTTGAGTTTTAGCAAAAGAGGAGAGTGAAAAAAAACCCTACAAGCAATATATTGTAGACCAAATGACCAATAATGATATAGCAATTTTAAAATTATGAGAGTGAGAAATTCTTATGTGCTTATAGAATAAAGGAAAATTGGATATAGTCTTAAACACCACAAAACACACACACCTACTTTTGGATCTTTGGGAACAACTTCTTGTTCTTAGAACTATTAGATTACATTTTAGACTTCATTTAGTCAAATTTATTTATACCTTTATGGGCTCTAACAACAAGAAATTGGATCCAATTGTAAGAAAAAGATAAACACAAATAACAAACTCCAGATAACGTTGGACCCACGCTGATATGAAATTACTTTATTTGGTGAGTGTTGTTACATTCTCGTTTAAACTTATCTTTTCATGAAGTGTCATTATTTTATTGGACTCCTTTTTTTTTTTTATATCGGAAATAGAGGGGGGACACCTCATGAGCGTGTAACCTTCGTGCGGCTCCACCACTCTGCGCGCCCAAGTAACATGGGTCATATCTTCTAAATAAGCTTCCTCCCCGATCACAGGGCACACCTAAAAAATTCTCAGGTCATCCCTATTGGACTCCTTTTGTATTTAACCTAGTGTAACATAAATCAGTTGTTATGCCGTGGACCCAGGTAAAAAACGGCGTCGTTTTGCTTCAAAACGCCGTCGTCTGAATAAATAAATAAAAATTGCTTCCTCCCTTGCCGTTAACTTGCCATTTGTCTTCAGAATTTGTTTCTCTATATTCATAATTTTTGAACTCTATATTCACAATTTTTTAATTGAATATTCACAATTTTAGATCTTAATATACAATTACAGAACTCAATACTCACAATTGTAGAACTTTATATCCACAATTTTTGAATTTATATTCACAATTACATAGCTCTATATTCAACAGTATAACACACTTTTTGAATTCTATATTCACAAAAAAAAAAAAAAAAAAAAAAAAAAATTGCAGAGGAAACGGTGCCACTAACGACACTGTTACTCCAGACGCGTGTTTTGGACTTGGGTTCACCTTGTAAGGTGGACCCGGGTCTATAATATAATTTGTCAACATACACTCTTTTGAGTGATGCTACACACACCTCCTAAGTTTCTCCTCCTAATATCCCGCAACACTATTTGGTTGCACTTTTTATATTTGATTACTAAGTAGATTCATTATTTTCACTCATAGTAGGAGGGGAAAATAGTGTTATTCAACTCTTTTTATGATATCTTCTATATAATTAACTCGTAACAAGATGATAATCAATCTTATACTATGTATAAAAGTAAAATCCTCCTATTTTATTTTTCCGCCCAAACTTTTGTAGTCAATTAATTAAATTGTTTTATTGGTCAAATAATTAATAAAGGTTATTTGTTAAGAAAATGTAAAATAGAAATTAACTAACGTCTATTAATTGGTAATATTGTTTCTATATTCACGTATTAACGTAATAACATAATACCGTGTAGAAAAGATATACGTAGTATTAATTAGGTAATAACATAATAGCATAATTGGTAATATTATGTATGGTATTCTATAATATAATTGGTAATATTATTGTTTGCAAATTTTGTGTATTTTTTTTACGTTGTTAAAATACCGTGTAGAAAAAAACATATTAATTAGGTAATAACATCTGTACACTTATAATAAGAGTCAATAATGCTAGACCCCTAACTGGAACTAAAAAAAATGTTGGTGTAATATGGAACTAAAAAAATGTTGGTGTAATAGTCTGCTATAACATATTGTACTTTGTGTTCTTCTTATTGTGCAACCTCCAATTAAATTCATAATATATCCTAATCTTTTATAATTTTACCAAATTCTTTCCGTTAAATACAATGGTCGCGGCGTGGGCTGGAGTTGATTTAGGAAGGGGCGAAGGAGTTATGATGAGTTCGAAGTACTAGTAAACATTTTAACTAAAAAATAAATTAAAAAAAATTAAATAAGCAGCTGCGTCCGAAGTTCGCACTTCGGACGCAGCTGTTGTAATGCTACGGACCAGTTGCGTCCGAAATGGGTACTTCGGACGCAACTGGTCCATTTATTTAAAAAAAAATAATTAAATATTGAAATTTTAATTACAAAAATGCCACTGCGTCACTTTACGCGTCCGGAGTTTCAACTCTGGACGCAAATTGTCCTATATTTTTGATCAATTTTGTACTAGTGTTGTTTCTTTATTGCAATTTTCAAACAAATTGGCAATATTCTATAATACAATTCTATATAGATTCCTAACTTAAAATTAGAATATTGATGTCTTAACAGGATTATATAATACAATTTTGTACAGATTTCTAACTAAACCATTATTCTATCCAAAACAATAGTATATAAACCCCTTCCATTCTCTCTGGTATTCACCCAAAACTAAACCTAACATATTCTGCAACACACAATCTACTTGACATTCTATAGGTATTATTGATTACAGTAAAAAAAAAAAATCAATGATAATATACTCATTAATTAGTATAACTTCAATATCGTTATGTAAATATATCTATTGTATAATCTGCTCATCTATACATGTATCCTTGTATGTAATGTTGTGGTTCTCATTATATTCCTCTATAATCTACACATGTTAGTTACTCCTAACTCCCTAATCTATGATTTTTGAATTCATGTTATGGTTCCCATTATATTATTTCATAACATCCTTTATGAACATATTTCCCATGGCACAAAGATATTAGTCATGACAAATGCAGTAAAATTAATTGATATTGGCACACAAACTGTTGGCTGGAATTGTACAGTTCATGTCATTAAGAAAAACGAACCAAAAAACGCTATTGGAACACTGGAGAAAATGTATATGCTCGTCGTACTTGAGGATGAAACAGTAAGTAAATAGAAACAAATTTCTCTCTTTATTATTATTATTATTATTATTATTATCATTATTAGTATTATTATTATTATTATTATGAAGATGCTCTCATTCACTACCAACATCATTAGAAATGCTATATCTAAATGCAAGGAACGTATCTAATAAAAATGTTTAGGAAATTAGATAGATAATAGTTAAGTAATTAATATGTTTAGGAAAGTGATATATTTTGTTAAGAAGAAATACAAAGTTTCCTAATAAAATAAAGTCTTATGTATTTTGCAAAAAAATGACCTAGTCAATATTGATTTTTTTTTTTTAAATGATGTGCCACATTCTCATTCACCGCCGGTGTATAACATCATACACCGGCAGTGCATCAAATATTAATCCATATTTATATTATGTAATATTATCCTCTATATTGACTAACTTACGTATAGAGAGTACATATTTTGTTTACATTTTTTAATTATATATATATGGTAGAAAACATAAATAGAAATCAAGAGTATTTGGATGCTTATTATATTTTAAGACATTATTCAATTCTATACGCTAGGAGATCACGAACTAATATAAGCAGTTGATAATATATATATATATATATATATATATATATATATATATATATATATATATATATATATATATATATATATATGCTAGGGGATCACGGTCGTTACCCAAAATTGAAATTAATGTAGTATTTATATCTTATAATTGATTAATTATATTCATAAATACTAATATATAATCTATAGTATCTATATTTTTAATAAAAATAAAATCGTCCTGTGTATTTTTTTGCCAAACTTTTATTAATAATAAAATGAAAAAGAATTGGTAGTATCAAGAATTTAAAAGGTAGATTGTTTGAAAATAATTGAACCAAATAGGATATTAATAATTAACCGTCCAAATTTAATAATACTAAGGTTATTAAAACAACCAGTAATATATATTTATAAGGAAGATTTTGTGTAAAGATAGAAAACAAATAAAGCAAGAATCTCATTTATTCTAAAATTTGTGTAATTAAACGGAAGATTTATTTATTTTCATCTTTACGCAAAATCTTCCTTATAAATTCTTATTGTTTTGGTGATATGTGGTTGCAGTAGTATATGACAGTTGTAGTGGGAGAAGACCTCATGGATGACAGTACAACTCTCCATGTAGATGGGAAATACATGTGTGTTATTATGAGGGAAAATGGAAAGCTTAAAGGAAATGTTTTTTTATTAAATGCAAGGGAGATACATTATTAATTGTACTTAGATTAAAAAAAATACATGTGTTCCAAGTTAGAATTTTGGTCGCCGCAAATAGACATATATTTAGCGAAGGGGAGAGAGGTATCATTGGTGTACATAGACATCACGATTACGTTGTTCTTAACACATTTGTTGCATAGGGACTAACATTGACCAAGATGAAAGTTGTTGTAGATTGTGAAGGTTCCCTTCATTCTCTCTGCATTTTAAAATTTGAGATTGATTTGTTTTTCGTCTTTTGTTTGTTTTTAAAAGGCGTATGTATATTCGAAAGCTCTGGAGCAGGATGGAAGAGATGTTGAAGAGAATTGAAATGGAGGAGCAGGTAACGAAGGAGAAGGAAGTATTGCATGGTCATGTCTCTCAACAACATAGTACAATCGAACAACTGAAAGAGAGTGTGCGGGAACGACGCGTAGTAATGCTACGAGAACAAAGACAGTGGTGGAAGAATTGAATTGTGACCATGATGACAATGTGCAGGCGACGACGATGCTACTATCCATCACGAAGGAAGCGGCATGCAGAAACAGTACGGCCGGCGGAACATGAGAGTAGAGTTTAGGTGTGGCCGCGCCTTCCTGTGTGGCCGGTACAGTTTACACCACTCAATGTTAAGAAATGCATGCACCACACAAATATGCATTATTAGGTACACATCACCAAAAGCACACCACTAGGTATGAAAAAAATACACCACATAGTGTTCAGAAATGCACAATTAGAAATAGGGAAGCTATGAAGTGTTTTTATGCATTTTCATTGTGGTGCATTTCGTAACATTGAGTGGTGCATTTCTTAACATTGAGTGGTGCATTTCTTAACATTGAGTGGTGTAAACCGCACGGCCGCACGGGAAGGCGCGGCAGCATTTGAGCAGACTTGTATGTATATGGTCATAATCAGGTATGACCGCCCCTTAACGTGCGGTCAGTGCGACCGCACCACTATGTATACAAATATACAACACTCAATGTTAGAAAATGTAACACACAAATATGCATCATTAGGTACGCATCACCAAAAAACACACCACTAGGTATGCAAATATACACCACACAATGTTAGCAAATACACCATTAGGGGCAGAGAAGTTATGATGCATTATTTTGAGTGTGTGGTGTGTTTTTTGGTATTTTTGTGTATTTTCATTGTGGTGCGTTTTCTAACATTGAATGGTGTATTTTCTAACATTGAGTGGTGCGAACCGCACTGGAAGGTACAACCACATTTGAACAGATATATATATATATATATATATATATAGAGAGAGAGAGAGAGAGAGAGAGAGAGAGAGAGAGAGATGTATTCATATGATAACTTGAGAACGTATGGTCTAATCTTGTGCGTTCATTTTTTTTTTTACTTGGATGGCTTAAATATTACTCCCTCCGTCCCATTTTACCTGTCTTATTTACTATTCATTGGTCAAACCAACTCTTCCTTCTTTGCTTATTTTCTTTAGTAAATTTTTATTATTTTTAAATTTAATTTTTTGTGTTTAATAGTACTTTTAATGTAGTTTCTAAATATATAAATTTTATATATTAATGCTAAACTTAATAATATGAAAAATTAGATTAAAAATTACTCCAGTCAAGCCTCGTTAAACGAACCAGACAACCATTTTGGGACGGAGGTAGTATTTCTTAAGATGACATAGATTGATCTTTTTTTAAAGTAGGGGTAGTAGCATTTTTGTCTGTGTTTTTTTTAACTGTTGTAGATGTGATTTCTTTGATTATCACTGTTGCGAATTCGAGTCGCGATTTCTTCATCATTGAAAGTGATTAGTATTTTTTATTTTTTTCCTGTTTGTTTTTTTTTTTAGTATAATATTATCTATATTTGGATGTTGGTGTATCTGTACGCATTCTAGGTAATAAAATTGTGCATTTGATTATGTTTGTTGTGCAACCCAGTGGTGCGAGTTGTGTACGTAGAGAGTAAAGGAATACATAAGTAGTGGTAGGTAAATATATAGATACTTTTTTCTCCCACTTCATATGCTTGATTTTATGAGACTTGATTTAAACTAACATTGAACTTCATAGACTATATCCCATCAATAGTATGTTAATACAAGAAAATGTTACATGTTGATGACAATATAATATTGCCCTCTTTTCCAAAAGATATTATTGAGAAAGTTCAAAAACAAGAAAAATCAAACCAAACGATTGACTTCAATCATGATGGAATCGGTACCGCCTTCTTGTAAGTGTAAAGCTTAGCAATCCAGAGGTAAAAAATGAAGTTAACAGCGCTGAGGGCAGCCAAAAGGCCGTAGAAATAGTCGAGATGGCCGCGGTTCAAGTTATCCGTAATCCACCCAAGCTGCCCGTGCCGAGTGGTGACCTTAGTGACCACCATAACGAGGAGCGTACTAAGATAGTTCCCCAAGGCATTAGTCATCAGAGCCAGGGCGGCGCATATGCTTCTCATGGCATCGGGCGCCTCATCGTAGAAGAACTCTAGCTGTCCAATTAACGTGAAAACCTCCGCGCATCCCACAAGAAAATACTGCGGGATTTGCCAGAAGATGGATATGGGGATCGTCTCTAGATCGTAGCCGTTGATCTTCCTCACGTAGGCGAGCCGGTAGAGCTCGAGGAGCCCGGCGGAGACCATGGAGAATATGGAGATGGCCAGGCCGGCTCCCATCCGCTGGAGAGTGGTGAATCCTCGCTCGTTTCCGGTGAAGTGGCGGGCGATGCGGATGATGATTTGGTCGTAGACGGGCGTCCAGAAGATGACGCTGATGGTGTCGAAAATGCTGAGCGAGGCGGAGGGGATCTTGAAGTAGGGGCCGATGTGCTGGTCCAAGGTGTTGCCTTGCAGGACGAACATGGTGCTCACTTGGCTGTACACCGCGCAGAAGACTATTCCGGTGGTCCATACGGGAAGCAAGCTAATGATGCATTTTAGCTCCTCCACTTGTGTCACGGTGCAAAGCTTCCATGGACTCACTCTTCCTCTATCCCTCCTATCATGTTCCGTTTCTATTGCAGCCTTGTCCAAGAACCTGACTTTCCAACACATCATTAAAGGCCTCAAGAATTAGTTCCGAGACAACATATATACATATTCCACTATATATATATATATTCAAATGAGAACCAGCCTTCTCATGGAAACCTACAAACTCCTGAAGAATGCACCATAAGTTCTATATAAATGCACAACAATATGGTGCATTCATACAGTAGTTTCGGTCTCCTCCGACACTTCACATGTAAAGCCTGGTTCGTACTTGAACGAAACCCTATCTTTAGTAGACTCTATCATGTGACTCTAATCAACAAAGGAGCACAAGGTAAAAGCAGTTTAGGCTGTTCATATATGGTCCATCAGTTCAAACCAACCAATAGGTAGCTTGAAGTAAAACTTGTAACATTGCGATTATTAAATCAACAGTCTTGGTTGGAGTTACCTTCGAGTATAATTTTTTTTGAGTGACAAAGGAACCAACATTGTGACCCTAGCCAACAAAGGGTCAAGAGGACGTAAACCAACTTAGGTTGTCCATAACTGATCAACTCAAACCAAGAAAATCAGTATACTCGACTGGTGAAAATTAGCTTATAATCTTGTGGTTACTTAGTTAACAACCAATTTGGATGGATTTGGCCGAAATGTATGTATATTTACCTAAACTTATAGGTGTACTCGAGTTTGCGACTCCCCCTGATGTTGGATTCTATATCGTTAGTCTCATAAAGAAGAGACTTATCAGCAGGGGCTCTTACGCGGGTTTTCCCAATAGATGCAACCAAAACCTGCAATATTCGAGTGAGGGGACTTCCTCCGGGCGTTTGGAACCTATAAAGGCGAGTACCTGCGTAGAAGAACAGCACTGAAATTGCCATGGTGACTGCCGGAATGCCAAACCCCCATCCCCATCCCACATGGGTTTGAAGCCAGACCAGAACCGAGGTAGCAAACAGAGCACCCATATTGATTGCCAGGTAAAAGTAGTTGAAAAAGGAACTCTTGGTTTCCTTTTCCTTTGTGTCGTTGTCATCAAATTGGTCAGCCCCGAAGGCGGAGACGCATGGTTTGATCCCACCAGTTCCGAAAGCAATTAGGTAGAGTGCAACATAGCATGCTGCAGATTGCATCCCTGTCGGGTGGCAAGCCTCCTTATCACACGCTGGTTTTAGCCCTTTGGTGGAAGCAGACATGGTTAACAAAGCCATTCCCTATAATTATTAGCAGCAAAATTAGCCCACAGATACATGAAAACAAGGAAACTAAACTAAATGGTTGCAACCCATTCAAGTTGTTTAGGTTATTGACTTAGTAAGCACATTGTTCCAAGTTCAATTCCCACCCAATAAAAGCAGTGTATTGACTTTTTTTGTTTGAGTCTGTGTCCCTAGTAGGAGGCCATCTTGGCTGCGCTTCCCGGTAAAGAGTAACCTATTGGCCTTTCCTGGCGGTTTCCATAGGTGTAACCTATTGGCCTTCTTAGGTTGAGCTTGTTCTCCATATGAACAACCTATTGACCTTCTTGGTTTGAGTTGGTTTCCGCAAGAGCAACTTATTGGCTGCCCTTGCATGAACAACCTATTGGCTGCCCTGGCATGAGCAAGTTTCCCAAATGAGCAACCTATTAGCCTTCTTGGTTTAAGTCAGTTTCCCACATGAGCAACATATTGGTCTTCTTGGTTTGAGTCAATTCCCCACATGAGCAACCTATTGCCCTTCCTAGCTTGATCCAATTCCCTGCAGGAGCAACCTATTGTCCTTCCTAGCCGTAGGAGCAATCTATTGGCCTGTTCGCAGGAGTAACCTGGTTTGAGCTAGTTTTCATGGGAGGAGTCTATTGGCATTGTTGGTTTGAGTCGGTCAACTATGTCAATCTAGGTTAATTTGTCTTTGCGGGCAGAGTGTGTATACCCTAGGGTAATGGCTACGAGTTTCTTTAGTTACCTTTAAAAAAAAAAAAAAACTATATGATGAATTGCTTACGAGGACATAAAGGGTAGAAAAACATGCAATGGTTCGATATCTTCCGAGGTAGGAATCAGCCAGGAAGGCACCCAGCAAAGGTGTCGCGTAGCAGGTTCCTTGCCAATTCGTGACAGTCTTTGATGCCGTGACATTATTTTGGTCGAGCTGTTGACGAAGATAGTTCACTAAATTAGTGCTCATACCATAGTACGCCAACCTCTCACATCCCTCCGTGCCTGCCCAATTCGTGAGAAATTAGCTACACAGAATTATATGAATTTATATTCACATTTATAAGGCCGGAGATGATGATTAAAGACAAAGATTCATCGTACCAAGAATAAAGGGGCAGGCCTTCCATGTTCCAGTTTTAGTTTTATCAGCAGGCTCGTTACGTATATCCACTGTTCCATCCCTGGTCGTGTGATCATCGTCTTCTTCCCTGATTTCCTCCATCGATATTATCCCACTTCAACCACGCAATAATGATCTCTCAAGGCCAGGTAAAAAAATCTCCTCAGGAAGTTGTAAGTAAACAACAGATCTCTGGATACATACGCTAAAAACGCATCAACAAGTTGAAAATAAGATGAACATGCATAAAATGGGGTAAAAATAAAAAGCATATACGCATGCAGATATTTACCATGAGAAGGTTGTGAGAATGCATGGTCAAGAGAAAGAGTGATAATTAAGTAGAGCTTATTGTTAGGAAAAGATTATTGTCGTCAAAGAGTGTTTGTGTATGATGGAGTTAGGGATTTTGGCAAAGTTGAAGATAAAGATATGGGAACAAAAGTAGGGGATGCAGAGATACCAGATGAATTGTCGCTCCTATTCAACTGCCTTAGAAGTAGGGAGTGTAATGACAGATATTCAACGGCGACTCTACTTCTTGGTGTATGTTGACGTGGTCACGTATTAATTATATATATACCGTGTGTGGCATACGCCATTTCTTGGAAGGCTGCATCCTTTAAAAACCAGTCTTAGCTTACATCTGTGAAAATAGACGGATCAGATCAAATTTCTTTTAAAAAAAATACGATAACTTCACTTTCCAAACTTAAACATTTAAATATGTACTATGTAACAACTAAATATGAAATTCAAGATAAATTTTAAAAGATCAATGAAAAAGTTAAATTTACACTTTACAAGTGCAATCCTTTAATACTAAAATTTTAAAAGATCAATAAAAAAACTCAGTAATAAATTCTAAAATCCAAACCCTAAGTGCAATGCACCTTTACACTTTTACAAGTGCATGCAATCCTTTAATACTAAATGCACAATATGTTAATACAGTGTTTGGTAGGATAGAATTGCATGCAGTTACATTTCTACCAAACTTCATGAAATTGTGGAATTACGTATACAATTCTATTGTAGGCAATCGGAGCTGGTGAGCCATGCAGAGTTGCGGACATAATTTATTGGGCTGCGCTCGTGTATCTCTTTCCAACAAGTACTGCAAACCCTTGTTAGCCAGAGTGTTTTCTGCCTCAAAAGGTTCAACTTGTGAACCCAAAAATGAAAAACTTCCTTCAAAAGACGTACTATAAGTATTCCTAAATTTTACTTTATCAATTTTATTTCATGATAGTAGTAAATATAGATAATATATTATTATCATGCATGTGAGTGTTAAGAAAAAATATCTACATTAAAGATTTGTGAGAAAAAAAAAAAAGAAATGACAGATGATATAGTATTTTCCCTTTCAAAATGATCACTTGTAGACTTCAAATAAGAAGCATGCAATGCAAACTCACAGACCAAAACCGCAAAATGTGTCAAAATGGACAAAACTTCACGAGCTCAACTCTAACCTACCTGTACATTGATGAGAGGTTAGGATCAAACATTTTTGGTCCAAGAAAAAGCGGGTCTCAGAGAGTCAGGGTTCAATATTAAATTAATTTTTTTAAAAAGAATTGTTTTCAAGTTGTAATATCATTTTTATATTGGTATTTTTAAAAAAAAATATAAATGCTTTTAAATTATGTTATATATTATTATTTATTACGGAGTATATGTAATATAAATTAAAATATCAAAACGATTACAAGTTATAGTTATGTGATTTATGTGTAGTAATTAAGTATTTATAAATTTTAAACATACATTTTCATAATTATATATTAAAATATAATAAGTAATGAAATCAAATTAATTATTAAAATAAAATATAATTTTTATTTAAAAAATAAGCCCGTGAGATAATCATAAAGTAGCCCATCAACTTGTTTGATGTGGTACAGTCTAGAGTTAGAGGATTCTAATCCAATACAAGTCTATGAAGCCCACACAATTTTTAGCTCGTGGTGAGGTAGGTTTTCTCATATTGTTGACACTTGTATGACCATTCAATATGCGTACGAAACTACGGATTAATATCAAATTCAATTAGTTTTCATGTATATTGATAATTTGATATCTCTAAATTAAATTTAATTCTCAACTAATACTTTAATCATGCTTTGTCTTTGACTCTATTGACAGTTCTCTAATTTGTCTTTTGTTACCAATTTCATCTCATGTTCATGAACTCTGATCTACAAGTTAAAATGTAATAATACCATCCTTTAGCAAATTTCTTTCATTACCAATTCTTTCTTTGACTTCATTAACCAGCTTTTTAACCCATTTCGATAGTCTAGTGAGGATTTTGAAGATTTAGATGTTGAGTGTTATTTAAATATGTTCCTCAAAGCAAATTCAATGATTGAAAAACTATGTTAATTTTCGTGACTTGATAGTAATATACATCTTAATATTTATTTGTGCTGAGATTAACCAAGAACAAGAAATAATAATCATAAAAAGTAAAGAAAACAAGATTTGCGTACAATGGTTTGGCAATATGCCTGCGTCTATCGGAGTGAAACTATTCTTTTAGTAATTGTGATGGTGATACCACACATATAGATACAACCAATGACATCTAATCTATGTACAATGGACCTAGCACAATCTGCTCCACACCTATTCCTTATATAGCAAACTATTGGCACCGAAGAAATTAAGAATTGAAGATTCAACCATCAGCTAGGATCGGATAGCTCGGATCTGATTTGTGTTAATCCTACTCTATCTGTTTGTTTACCAGTCACATTCTAAATGAGCAAAACTGTACAAGTAGTTCAAGAATTTTCTTGAAATTTTTACCATAAAACATTAAAATTAGCATTAACCTATCCAATTGAAAGGGAAACATAATCTACCAAAAGCAAAGTAGATGGTCGAACTCCCTGCCAATTCCAAGAAGATTCTGTTGGTTGACCAAGTTCCAACAATAATTGTTGAAATTTTCATTTTATATTTGTATTAGTAGCTAAGCTAGCTACTTGATAACGTGGGGTTGGGGTTGGTGTGTTGAGGGGGGAATTTGATCAAGTGAACTGACGAGGACAGTTGTTGGAAACTGCTGTAGTTGAGCTGCCTTAATCTTACCTTTCAAACAATGAATCATTGTTTTTGCTCTATGGCTACCATGCACTTAGTAGGCAAATTATACCATAAACCAAGGCACACTTTACATTAAGGACCGTGATAAAAAAAAATGATATTCGAAGCAATTAATATATTATGTACTTTTCGTTAATGTATCTGCGAATAAACTAAAGATACATAATATGTTAATTATAATATGTACATAATTTATTAACCGAAGGTACATAATATTTTAATTCTAATAAGTACATAATATGTTAAAGATACATAATATGTTTACATAATTTGAATATCGTTTTGGATCATGATTCATGATGTAAGGTGAATCGGATACATGATATAACAATTGTAGTTAGTAACTTAGGGTGTGTTTAGTTGACAGGTTTAGTTATCAAGAATGGGTATTGATGGATTTAATAGACCCGGGGTAGCCCAGACAATTAAACCCGATAACAAATAGGAGTGCTACCGGAGGATGACCCGATAGGGAAACTGATGAACGAATGTCGCGGAGACAATTCTTATATTAAATGTAGTGTATGTAGGAATATTACAAGAAGTGTTTGTATTAGGACAATTAGGATAACATGTCTTGTTAAGACAACAATAAGCTATGTTATACTACAAAGCTCCCTAACCGCCCCCTAGAAAGGAGGGGACGGTTGTAACCGCCGTGGACCGAGTTCGCGCGCGAGGCTGAGGTCGCCCGTGATGAGGTTGCCTGTGATGAGGTCGCCCATGATGAGGTCACCCGAGGTCGCCCTCAGCCCGGGTCGTCCTCCGTGTTGCCCCACGGGTCGCCTTCCTCCTCTTCGGGTCGGAGTCCATCTCTAATATATCCATCAGGTATCAAAGTCATTGTTATTGTTTGGTTGACAGGTTTTTAGAACACTATTATGAGTTTTGATTACTCCATTAATTACAAAACTCATTCCCTAATAAAATAAGATTTCATTTCCCTTCCTCCTCCTCTTCCCCAACTATTAATAATCATTCTCATTTCACCCTACTACCAAACATGCAAAATATTTCACCAAAACCCATTACCATTACCAAGTATTTGATACTCATTACGATTCTGATTTTCATGTGCGAACCAAACACACCCTTAATATGTACCCAACCAATACATGCCATTGAAAACAATTTCACAACCACACTTGGGTTTGGTTTATGTTACGTTATCCTCAACTTTCTTATATTCAATCATAATGTCACCCCCACGCGACGTACCATTTTTCTATGTTAGTTTCACTCTATTTTGTGGTTAAGATTTAGAAATTAGAGTATATATTTATAATTATTTATAAATTCTTGATCTGTACGATAGGTTAGTTATTGAATTGAAAGATGTTGAATAATTCAAGTTCAAAATTGTATTAATAGTGTTAGTTCTTAACATGCATGTGGTGTTTAAAGTTGCATTTACTTCTCTAATTTATTAAGTAGTTGTACTGTCATAATTGGTTAGATGTTAAGCAAATAAAATTGTCTTAATTAAATTGGAGTACATATACCGTCAAATTTTAAAATAATGTAAAAATAATACAATTGTAATTGGCCAAGACTTGGGTTGGGCTAGCCTAGGATGTATATGTGAGGCAGTGAAGTTTATTCTAAGCAACATGGAAATATGGTGGGAGTAAGCTAGAGAAAGTAGTAGGCATTTAACCCTTATCCAAATAAGGGTCCTTGGATTATATGAACCTATTTAGAGTAAGAATAGGAGTAATTGTTTGCAATTATTGTTTCTCAATCCTATAAATAGGGACATTGTTCCATGATTATGCACCCAACATCTTTCAGTAATAATTTTTTTTTTTTTATCAATTGAATCATCTACATGATTTATTCCTCAATAAATTGTCGAATTGGAGTATGGAACCGCTTAGGGTGGACAATTATTCTACCTTTTTGTTACAAGTAACAATTCACCCAATCCGTTATTTGCTAATTGTCAAACACTCTGTTTTATTATTATAAATTCTTATATTTTGGACTAGTTTTCAGATGTATCTCTATGTTAGAAATTTCTTCAGGATTAATTCTAAAATATATATTTTTTAAAAACATAACTCTGATATAGAGTGATATGATGTGAAACTCGATTGTGTGTATGTGTCATTTAATTGTTAGAAGGGACATATAGAATATAAACTCTTAAACTACTTATCAGATGTTAAATATATTAATTCATGACTTATCCTAATCTAGCTAGGGATTAATTGTCTTTTTATGATGAGAGTGTGTAAACATACAATTCTAGCAGGCGTTACACTGTGGACCATGGTCACAAAACGATGTCGTTTCAATAAGTGGGAGAAACGGCTACTGTAAATCTCCGTAACTGATACTACGTTCATTTCAAATGATACTGCCTCACATTTGTTTTTATATTATCGATTGAAACTGTAGTTGTATCGAAATGTAACAGTAGTTGTGTTGAAATGTAACTGCAATACGTGTATATAAACTGATACTGAATAACAGTTTCATATTTTTGGGTGTATATTGTCCAATGAAACTGTAATTATATCAAAATGATATTGTAGTTGTGTTGAAATGAAACTGCAGTGTCTTTGGTCGCCTTCTCCAGCGAGGGCGACCATCGCCAGAAATGGCAACCGGCAACGACTCGGTCGTCACTGGTCGCCGAAAATTCTTGTCGGACATCAGAAAAGGTCACTGATGCCGGAAATTGTTGCCGGAAAGTTTTAAAATGGGTTAATTGCACTTTTTTCTGGTTTTAATGGCTTAATTGCTTTATTATTCCGAGTTCAATGGCTTATTTGAGGGTTATTTGAGTTCGATGGCCTAATTGCTTGTTCCCAAATAGTAGGGTGACTTATTTGTAGTTTATCCCTTCATTTTTAGTCATAGATTTATATGCGCCAGTTCATTTTTAATTTTTTTATTCAAACATTCATATTTGGTCCTAATATTATTCTGACATGACAAAGACATTTCGGTCTTCAATTACAAATTTTTTCAAAAGAATAAATATAAAAATATAGCAGAGTCAACTCACTTTGTATAAAAATTATCGAAATATCTTTGTATTTAACGACATTTCAACGATTTTGTTGACGGAAAACAAAAAATGGTCATACCACAATAATACTAGGACCAAATGTGGATATTATGATTATAAAAAAAAAAAAAAAACTAAAAGTGGACTGTCACCTATAAATCTATGACCAAAAATGAAATTAACTCATATTTTTTATATTATCACCATGTATGTAATGTGACAACAAAACTCTTTATGAGGACAACTCTAGCAGAGTTAGTCAGACATTTAGCTTGATAACTACAAGGCTCTAAATTTGATTCTCTATATATAAGAGCTATCTACCGGCTTTCTCGGTTTGAGCCAATCAACTATAAGCAATCTACTAGGCTAGTTTATTTCTTTGTGGTCCTTTGTAAAATAAGTTACAAGGCGAGCTTCACATAGAACATACCTTCAGGTAGCCGCTACTGACTTTTTCGTAAATGATTCCATATGATGTGTCAATAAAATTTATTTTATTTATTGACTACCATGAATTTTTATTAATTAAAAAAGAGTCCAAAATTTTTAATTAATTAAAAATATCACAAAAACATTTTCAAATAAGTTTCAAAAACAAAACTTTTTTTTTTTTGAAAACACAACATTTTAGAAATGGAAAAATGCTACCCTCACGATATATCTCCTTACAAGTTACAACATAGTCTACCACTACTTAAACCACACGTTGTTGATACATCTCTCCCTTTTTATACCACTGCATGCAGCATATATAACTCTAAAGTACGGATTAGAATATTTGGACAAATTTAAAAATTTTGGCATTTTATATTTCCATAAAAATTAAAAAAAAAAAAACAATTAAAAGAAAATAGACCGAGATCCAAAAAGTAACCCGCATTGCAAACTTGACCCGTACAGGTGTTAGCATATATCCATAATGTACTATTTGTAACCATGCACACAAGCCTGGTCAACTTATATATCATCTAGTACTAGAATAATATAATAATATATATCATCAAATGAATAATATTATAAATTAATTATAATTTCTTTGCATCGACCTACTATAACAACATATAATTATTAGGGACATACAATAACTCTTACGTTTAGAGAACTAAATATTCTCAAAATAAAAAAAAAAAAAAAAAATTGAGAGTAAGAATACGAAATGCATTAATAATCAACCAAGTGAGAGATACAGATAGGGGGAACAGACATCCATGATCCAAGGATAGACGGGAACCAGTTACCCTAGCTAAGCCATGGGCCACATGATTCGCTGACCTATTGACATGTCGAACAGACACGTTCCCAATGTCATCAATAATATTACGACATTGTTTTACAATCAAACCAACACAAGAAAGGTCTAAAAGTGTAGAGTTAAAACTATAACAGAGAAATTAAGACAATCAGACTCAACCACTAAATTAACAAAATGATGGACCTTTAGCCAGGCAAGGGCCTCTTTAACTGCTATTCTCAAATTAATATACTACCACATATCCATAAATTAAATATTTTGAATTGATTGGACTATACTAAATTTAATCTTATCAAAATTAAAGAGATGTCTATTTGTTTAGTACGTAATAGAGTATAACTTGGTATATATAAGACATGACGTGTTGGGTAACTACACTCAAATATAACTCGGATCATCTATGGGTAACAAAAACAATTGTGTTTTGGGCACATTTTAGCAATTTCTGATTTGGTGATCAAAATGATTAAGAAAAGAAAGAGATGTAATTATAAGGAGGTTAGGAGGTTAGGAGGTAAGTGAATAATAACTTAGCTTACAAATTAAAGTAAATTAGAAGTGGGGTACCACTGCACAAATGGAAAAATATATGTGACAACTAACTTTATGTAAGGTGCAAGAAATGATTGGGAGGGAATTACCTAATACTGTACGTATTGAAGAATGGACGAGGACGACGATGATGTTTTGTTGAAGTTCAAAACGAAGACTGAGAAATGAGAAGAAGATGAAAACACTTCTCACCTAACCAACAAAAACGACATGGCAGCAGATCATAGGCCCTTTGTAGTGGCTTTATCTCCTATATATCCCCTTTGCATTGTGCCGTCATTGCCTCATTGCGACAACCCACAACTACATACTATTCTCTCTCTTAGTACTATATATATAGAAGAAAAGAATAAAAATAAAGAGAGAGAACTGAGAGACAAAACAACCTACCGATGGAGTGTTCTTGGTTTCGGATTGTCGTCCTCCTTGCCTGCTGTATTATGTTTCCGGCAATCGTGGAATGCCGGGTTCGACATTACAAATTTGATGTAAGTATGAATTATAATTGCCCAAAACCTTGTAATCTTTTTTTTACTCCCTGCAGGCTTGTTTATATGACAGTGTTTTAATTCATTAAAAAACAAAATTTGTAGTTTTTATTACTCTCTTTTTCTTGTATATCAATAAAATTAAGGATAAAGTTATGTGGATTTAGAATTAGTCCAGCAAATCTGGAATCACTCAACTAATTTTAAAACAAAAATTAAGACACGGTGAAATGAGTTTTTTATTTTCTAAATTTTAATTTATGCAAAACATGTCATCATTATTAATGAACTACACATGTTCCTGGTTATTGGATGTCTTAAAATAATTTGAAGGTGATGATGATGAACCTTCAATTCTGGTAAGTCAACCTTACTTAGAGTGGTTACAGTTTCCAGTATTTAATTATTCAGCTAGCTCGATCGGAGTCAACATTAAAATTAAATTTTCTAATTAGTTATAGTGGTTGATCTAAACTATATATTTCAACATATACTTTTTTCTCACATGAATATTGGATGGAGTTTCTTTAAAGCTCAATAGGGATAGGTTTCAAGATATTTTTAAAATAATGGTTCTCAGTTTATATATTTAGTAGCAAGTACAACAAATCAATTAAAGTATTATAATTGAACTAACCAACAATTTTATTTGTTTAGGTGGTGATGAAGAACATGACTCGCATGTGCTCATCCAAGCCTGCCGTCACCGTCAATGGAAAGTTTCCAGGACCCACCATCTATGCTAGGGAAGGTGATACAGTGCTCATTAGAGTCGTCAATCATGTTAAATACAATGTCTCCATTCACTGGTAATATAATTATATTCAGTCACGTAATCCTTAATCAACTCATTTTAATTAATTTCATTTCTTACTAACTCTCACATCTAAGCTAGTAATAAAGGTTTCTCTAGTTAAGTTAGTTGTTGTTAACATATATATTTCCTACTTTATAATAACAGGCACGGTGTTAGGCAGCTTCGGACCGGTTGGGCAGATGGACCGGCATATATCACACAATGTCCAATTAGTCCGGGACATAGTTATGTGTACAATTTTACTATTACAGGTCAAAGGGGCACGCTATTTTGGCATGCACATATTCTGTGGTTGAGGTCTACTGTCCATGGTGCTTTAGTTATATTGCCTAAGCTTGGTGTCCCTTACCCTTTCCCAAAACCCGACCACGAAGCCGTTGTACTACTAGGTAAGCAAGTATACATAAAACTAACAATACTAAGAACATGGGAATATATATATATAGTTGGTTTAATTTGCAGAAATAATTAATTAATCATTTGGACAAATTGCAGCTGAGTGGTGGAAATCTGATACTGAAGCTGTGATCAATGAAGCATTGAAATCAGGTTTAGCCCCCAATGTTTCTGATGCTCATACCATTAATGGTCACCCTGGACCCGTCGCAAATTGTTCAACACAAGGTATAGTGACTAACATAAATGTACAATTATAACAATGGGGCAACCCCAGCCAGCCAAATTGGTTAGACCGATAATTACAATGTTACAAGTTTGACTTAACAGTAGCACACTTTCGTGTCCATTTCAGTTAAGACATAGCACACTATCGTGCCCATGGTAGGCACCTTCCTGCCCATTTTGACCAAGGCATAGCACATTCTCGTGCTCATCATAGGCACCTTCGTGCCCATTTCAGCCAAAGCATAGCACACCTTCGTGCCCATTTCGACCAAGGCATAGCACACTATCGTGCCCATTGTAGGCACCTTCGTGCCCATTTTGGTCAAGACATGTACACTGTTGTGCTCATTATAGGCACCTTCATGCCCATTTCAGCCAAGGCATAACACACTATTGTGCCCATCATAGGCACCTTGGTGCCTATTTCGGTCAAGACATAACACACTATCGTGCTTAGGCACTTTCGTGCCTATTTGGATTGATATTTTGGCCAGTCAATTATAGGCAACCTGATTGCATGCAGGTGGATATAGATTGAGTGTTGAAGCTGGGAAAAGGTACATGCTAAGAGTGATCAACGCTGCGCTCAATGAAGAGCTTTTCTTCAAGATCGCCGGCCACAAGATGACGGTGGTGGAGGTTGATGCCACGTACGTAAAGCCCTTCAAGGCAGACACGATCGTGATCGCCCCGGGGCAAACCACCAACGTCATCGTCACCGCCGACCAGGGCTCCGGCCAGTACATGGTGGCCGCCTCCCCCTTCATGGACGCTCCGGTCGCCGTCGACAACCAAACAGCCACCGCCACGCTCCACTACACCGGCACACTCGCCACCGGCCCCACCACCCTCACCACCGCGCCGCCCAAAAACGCCACCCCCGTGGCCAACACCTTCGTAGACGCTCTTAGAAGCCTCAATTCGAAGCAATTCCCCGCGAACGTTCCGCAGCGCGTGGACCACTCGCTCTTCTTCACGGTCGGGCTGGGCATCAACCCGTGCCCGTCCTGCAAGCCCGCGAACGGGAGCCGGGTCGTGGCCAGTATAAATAACGTCACTTTTGTGATGCCCACCACGGCCCTCTTGCAGGCCCATTTCTTCGGTACAAAGGGAGTTTTCACCACTGATTTCCCGGCGAATCCTCCGAATGCTTTCAACTACACCGGCGCCGGCCCGGCCAATTTGCAGACTACGTCGGGGACGAAGCTTTACAGGCTGGCGTACAATTCGACGGTCCAGTTGGTTTTGCAGGACACGGGGATCATAGCCCCGGAAAATCACCCCATCCATTTGCATGGATTCAACTTCTTCGCTGTCGGAAAAGGGTTAGGGAATTTCAACCCCAAAACGGATCCTAAGAAGTTCAATCTCGTTGACCCAGTCGAGAGAAACACTATCGGAGTTCCCGCAGGTGGATGGGTTGCTATAAGATTCCGGGCTGACAATCCAGGTACTTACTGATAGAATAATCTAATTGCTGAGACATGAACAGCTTCTTTTTTTTTTTGACAAAACATGAACAGCTTAATTGATTCTTAAATAGTAAATTATAAATAAGACACATAATTGAGCCTGACCTAATAGCTCCAGGGTGGAGTTACATCCAATATTGAGGGTTTTATGTAGGTGGAATTATCCTAATTTACTCTTTAACTATCCTAGGAGATCAAAGTGTGAGGGCTGGAGGGAGAGAGAAAATTTGCCAATGGACAAGTCTAATTGCTTAGAATTTTAGTATATATCTTAACTAAAAGGTACATATATTGGAACAAAAAAGTACATATATGTGCCAAGGACCTTGTAGTCCAGTGGCATCAAACCCTTTTTTTTATATGGGAGGTGGTGGGTTCGAGCTCAGTGGAGGAGATACTGCATTGTAATACGGTTTGAGCCTAATAGAGTTAGTAGTATTAAAAAAAAAAAAATACATATATGTAACCTCATTATCAATTCAAACTTTTAATTATGACCAAACAAATAATCCAGTTTTGTAACTTATCGAAATTATATATATTATTTACACTTTGTTGCAGGAGTATGGTTCATGCACTGTCATCTTGAAGTGCACACAACATGGGGATTAAAGATGGCATTCCTTGTGGATAATGGAAAGGGTCCTAACGAGAGTCTTCTGCCACCACCTAAGGATCTACCCAAGTGTTAAAAAAACAATCGGAAAACTTAGCAGTTTAATTTGTGAGATCGAGGAACCAAACGTGGGAGCTGATGAGGCCGGAGACGAGGATGGAACAGACACAATACAGAAGTAAAGAGTGAAAATTAATAAACGAGTGATGAGATAGATGCCGTATTCGTTTCTTGAGTGAAAGAAAAGTTTTGCTCAAGCAAATACAAAATAATTATAATTTTTTCTTTGTTTGTTTGTAATTTTCATGTATCTTTGATTGAAATTCTTTTCTCAATTTTATAAATTTCTAATCTGTGTAAGATATCGTTTTGCTTTAAAAATATCCTAAATGACTAATAATTTGCTAGCATAAATAAATAAATAGACACCGGCAATTATGCAACTACGAGTTATATATAACAATTCACAACATTTTTTAAAAATAATTCAAAATAAATTAAAATTATTATTTTCAAATTACAAAAATTCACAAATTATAATAATACTTCAAAGAAAATTTAAAAAAAATTAAAAAATTTTAAAAAAAAACTCACAATGAAGAAGGAAAGTGGTGGTGACAGCGGTAGCAGTGGCGGAGTGGCAGACCGCGACGGTGAGAAGAAGAAGAGGAAAAGAAAAGGAGAAGAAGCTAGTGGTGGCGGGGGGAAGGAGAAGAAATGAAGAAGAAGAAGAAGATGATGATGATGATGAAAAATGTGCGGATCTAGATTTAAAAATGGGTGGATTTAGGATACGAGGTCGATTTTTTAATATAACTGACATCGTATCTTTAATCAAATAAAAATAAAAAATTTGTAAACTATATGACGTCGATTTTTTTCCTTTTTTAAAAAATCAATGTCATATCTTGATTTAAATTTTTTTTTTTAAAAAAAATTAAGATACGATGTCAGGTTTGTTCGTATCCTCAATATACTTTTTTTAAAAAAAATGTATAATATACGACGTCGGTTATTCAAAAAACAGATGTCATATTGTTTTTAAAATTAAAAATAAATCTCATAATTATCAACAACATCGGTTAATTTATAAAAATAGATGTTTAAACTTTTTTTTTAAAAAAAATTTATAAATTCAAAACTTTTTTTAAAAAAAATTATAAATTCATTAAATATTTTTATTTTGATTTTATTAAAAAGGCTCATGATTTTTATCATTGTGGTTTCAACGTTAAATCCTTGTTTCCTAATTGTTTATTAATTCTTTGCAAGCACTTTATACTGCTTATATCATTCCTCTTTTATTTATGGAGTATGCAATACTTCATACTGGATCAGAACCTTTATTCCATCACTCCAATTATCATGTCAATTTGGTATAATATTTCAATTAAAAAAAAAACATCATTAATGACTATATATATATTGAAATCGAATTGTTACTTTCAGACCAAAATGAAACTATTCATCATTTTTATAGTCAGAGTTGAGATTCCTTCCAAATCATTTCTGAACATTCAATCCATCCGATACAATAAACTATACCCAAGAGCCCAATACAAATCATCTTCTCCGTGCCTCTTTATTTTAGTTAACTTAAATATTGGGCCTAGTAACTTCATCATAAGCTGAGGAATATGAAAGGCGACATGAAAAACTAGTGGCCCAATAATAATAATAATAATAATAATAATAATAATAATAATAATAATAATGACAAATCTTTAAAATAATGTTATCTGTATTTTTTAATACTAAATTTTATGTTATATTGGTCCTGTTTGGTAAAATAGTTAGCTTATCAGTCAATTTTAGTTTATTTGACCACTATTAGCTGTTTGACTTGATTAAAAAATCAATATAAGTGTTTTATTAATAAACTTTTTGTAACTTTAAAATGCTAAAATTCAAAAAACTGCTCAAAACAACTTTTTCAATTAGCTTTTTGAGAAAAAAAAAATTATACGAAATAACTAGTAGCTAACCGCTAATTTACCAAACACCTTTCTACAACCAGCTAATGTTATCAACTAGTTATATCATCTAATCCAATCAGCTAACACTCATTTACCAAACAGGGCCATTATCTTATCATTTTTGTGTAGCTTTAATTGTAGCAGAGTGCCAGAGTTTGATTTCTCGGCATATCAAGAATCAAGAATAAATTGAAATTGAAGGATTAAATTTCAACAAAGCCTTAATAATGTATATCAAGAAGATATTATTGGTAGTAGATATTTAATTAGATTTCAATAAAGCCTTAATAATGTATATCAAGAAGATATTATTGGTAGTAGATAATGATCGAATTATGTATCCTAACATGGAGACAATGTCTTTATTCATAGGTAATGTCTCTTAATTACATTATGAAAAAATCTTTTGACCACACTCACTTGTTGCCTTGTATTAGGAATATAATATGATTATATGATACAATTAAAACTCCATCTTGGATTAGGACAACTTAAATCATATCACCCACCTTTATATACACTCGTGGCAGAAGCCTCTCCCCATTGCCTCCAAGCAAGTCTTGCTCCCTTAGCTTGGATTGACCCATATGTCTAATCCAATATCTCGAAATAACTACTAGACAGTGCGCATTAATTTGAGTAACTTATGACTGAGGCAATAATCAATAATCTAGGTGCAATCAATAAATATAAATAAGTATAACACCTCGAGGCAAGAAAAAATCTAGAAGAGAGAGTGGGGATTTCAACACCAAGTTGCACGTTCTTCACTGCTTGACTATCTTCTTCATTCAAGGATCATCCACCAAGTGACCAAGTTGTCTCGAAAGAAGTCCATTATCAAAGTCGTTGAGACAAGGTGTGTGTAGTTTAGAAGACTAAACTGGGCAAAAGCTTGAAAGATTCTTGAAGCGTTAGAGCACTTTAAGAATGGCTAGGTACTTGTATATTGAGTTTGCTCGTAGAAGATTTCCCAGTGTTTGTAATCTCTTAACTTCGTAACTTCTTCACACTTCAGGAGTGACTCTTCATGTAGAGCTAGGAGCCTAGAAAATTTAAATGTTAAAATTTTCTTGTTGGCGCCTTCCAAAATGGTAAATGTCCAAAAGCTTACATTTAATTTCCTCCTTTTTATAACACGCTATTAACTAGTGGGCAAAAATCATTTCTTTTTATTTAAAAGGAATGTTTCTAGGAATGTTTCTGGTTGGTGTAAGTCCAAAATGCATGTTTGTTTGTAATCAAAAGATATATTGCTGTCAGGTATCATTGAAAAGTGTGCGCAACAACTCTTTTAAAAAAATGACAAATAATATTCCTCGTACTGAAAGTATATTTCCTGCTAGACCTAGGATTTTTGCTACAAATTAAAAGGTCTTTCAAATCCTAACTTAAGTACTTCGAATGATTCCAGTCAAAGTTAGATGATATATAGGACATCTACCGGAAGACTTTAACACTTGAATTAAGGGTCGTCTGATCTACTGTTGGCTTATATAAAACAGAGTTGAGATTTGCTAGTTGGGTCTACCGAAGATATAGACGTGTTGAACTGAAGCAAGATCTACTAGAATTCTAAGTACCAAATAATGTCTTCCGATAGTGAACGCAATCAACTATATATTTAAGGTATACAACCTTATACATCTATCCGTGTAGATCAACTATATACCAAGCTTAGGCAACAATTAAGTCCTAATTTGGTCTATTCAAGGATTAACCATTAATGTTATTATAAAGTAAATTTTGGGAGTCTAAGTCCATAAAATTATATATATATCAATTAACATAATCAAAATTTGCACAGATTATTCTCAAGAATGTGTCACAAATCACGTTACATGATTCAATATTTAGTCAAAAAAGAGTATAATAATTGACATTTAATTTTCTAATAACAAAATGATAGAATAATGTCATATGAACTTTTTCTTACCAACAAAGAGTGTACAGAACTACTTTTTCCTTTCACATCAGGAAATGAAAGAATAAGAAATAGATTTTTATAAAATATAATAGAAGGTAAGCAATGAAGTAATAAGTTAAACTTATAACAACACTATATAAATATATCCAAAAGAAAATGCCACTCAATTTCTTAAAATTTATAACTAATTCAAAACATTTGTACAACAATGACTGTGAACAATGTAACAATAGTAACAATTCATTATATTGTAGTAACAGGTAACAATTAAATAACAGTGATAAAACTTTCCTTCTCGGCATGATTCTCAGAAACTATGGTCTAACCACTTAACCAGTAAGGGTCTAGTGCCAATGTCTGTTCCAAAGAAGAAGAAACAAATTCCATAAAGCAACAAAACAAAAGATGCACTACTACTACCACTTTACCTCTTATGAATTCGGATCTCACTTTAGTTTTCGTATAAACATTCCAGCAAACATTATATGATGTCGCTATGTGGGACGGTTGAAGGTGACTCGCCAACAGTTCATTAATCATGCGATTTAAACCACCCAAATAACCATATTAGCCATCCTAGTGTATATTTGTGGATAGTGAACAAAAATTTGAACTGACAGAGGTAAGCTTTGAATCGTTATATCGTGGATCAAGATTTATCATACGCATTATGAACCATATTCAAATTATGTATTTGTATGTTGTAATTGATAATGAAAGTCACTATCCTCACTTGAATGTTAGAATGTTAAATTTATATGGAATGTTAAATTTATACAAGTTAAGTGAATCCCACTAAATCTAATTGGATCGTTCCAACAAAACGAGCCATGTCTAAATATACAATTAATTAGTTTGTTTTCATTTCTTAGAGTTAGATTGAATCTTAGGACTTCGGAGTTATAATCAATCATTATCATTTAACAACGTGACAATGATCTATTTTGTCTTTTTTGTGACTCGTTGACTGAGTATTGCTTAATTGTGTGATGTGACCGATCTCAACAAATATGTGACACTTAGTCTTGAAAATCTTATTGATACATTAATTTTAATGAGCATAATTATCTTAGGCGAATATATATTAATCTTAATATATTATTTATATTAAACACTAATTTTAACTATTTAAGTACAATATATATATTAATGGTCTTGGGTTGGTGTAGATGAGCAACATATGCAAGCAATTTAATGGCGTTAGGAGGTGGACATGATCTCACCCATCTAACCATACGCACCCTTTCGGGAAAGATGACAACCAAAGCATCTTTCTATTTATGGAAAGTCATTCCTTTTTCTTTTTTTTTTTTTAATACTACAACTCACTCCCCTCTCTCTCTCTCTCTCTCAATTCAACACTTGATACTTAGTCGTGGTTCATGGTATTACGGATCCGACTATATAATATTTCGAAACTTTCAAGGTGCTTAGAGATGCCACATTTTATGTTTGCATATTTTACCTTTCTTACGTCTATAAGAGAGACAAATCGCTAAATATAAGGCACTATACTTTATAAATAATAATTATTTGTATCGAAATGAGTGATTAAGTGTGTAGAACATACATATTGCTTAAAAAAAAATGAGCAGAACATAATTCTTATACATAAATATTTTTTTGTCTAGTTAATTTGCAAACTATTAATAAGAATCAATAGAGTTATACGCAGCAAATAACAATCTTTTGCGTTCTTGATCTTCTTTGAAATGATTTTAGACATCTTTAACTACTGAATATATGTAGATATAACACGATTTTAGTTCATGTAAATTTATTTCTTGCGTGCTTCTCTGGTATGGAAAAATCAATTTGGCCAACATTTTTCCTGTTAATTGGGTCGGTCCCGGTGCGAATGAGAATTAGTCTGAGTATGATACAATCTTAAAAGTGCCTCCTACAATTAATGTCTGCTCAGAATGCTCAGGACACTCGTAGTCTAATAAAGAAAAAATTAATTTCTTATGTGCTCATAAGTATTAAAAAATACGGAGTATTTTGTAACAATTTAATGTGACTTTATTCAATTAATTCAAAATCAATTAAGTTATAATAGTTAATAAATATTTATTATCTTATATATCGCAAATCACTTTGAACATTAATTTAAAAAAAAATACAAAATTGGAGAAATCCTCCACTACGTTTTCCCTAAAAAAAAAAAAGTGAGTAAAAGAATAATGATAAAACAGATCATTGAACAGGTAAAAGTGGAGCCCACCACTAATCTTTATATAATTATTTATTTTCTTTCTATCAACCCCATTTTTTTTTTAATGAAAGTTCAAATTATTGTAATGTTTCAACTTTCAACAACCCAAAGCAATCCTTCTTAGCTTGTCAGATCAGGCGCAATAAATTTTTAAATAATACGAATAATCTGACTTTGAAGGATCATATGTTGCTATGAGGTATGAACACATCCTCTGCTAAATTCGAACTTCGTACATTTACGTACGCTAAATATCTGTAATTAAGCAATTATTTATTCATTAATTGCACTGTACTTCCAACTAATTAAACAAAACCATATAATTTAATTAACATTTTGTGGTAATAAATAACTTCACGCATGGTGCAATAATCCATCTGAGTGATGAATCCAAGGACAACATTTTTGGTCCCGAGGCATTAAAAAAATGCTCAAAACACATGGGGTGATAACATCAATCTATCATTCTTTAATTCACCTAAAATAGATTAAATTAAAGAAGTTGATTGTAACAACACCAAACTCTTTGAGCCTACCTAGGAATGGCTTCACCAATCACCATTCAACATGAGCCAGGAGGGTGCAGTGTCTACATTGGAGGACTTAAAATAGTGACTAGATAAAAATTTTCAGGTCTCAAACTTTGATGATAGATTCTTTTGGAGAATTATTAATGCAAATAAGATTTTTAGATTATTTCAGGTTAACCAATTCAGAAATTATGAATATTGTAGTAGTCACTATTATAGTGTTATAGTAAATATTGTGGCAATACGTAAATAGAATATAAAACGGCAAAAACAATAGAAGCATAAAAAAAAAAGACTGGGAATTTAGTAATGCAGATCGAGAGAACAAAGAAATCTCGGCCACACTTGTGAGGTTTACAACCCAGTGACACGTACCCAATTCATTAGCCACCATAAAATTTAAGAGTACAGAAAGACAATATCAAGAAAAATCTCATTTCTTGTAAGAACCCAATCTGAATTGTATGTAAAATGCTTCAGTTACACTTCTCTTATCAGATCTTTACTTGTGTTGCAATTGAAATAGTGGTTTCAACTGCAGTTCATCTAAACACTCTTTCAAAGAGTGGTTGGAGCAAAATAAATGCACTTTGAACCAATAAAGTCAACCATCCATATATTTTTCAGTGCTTAGATGATTGTTAACAGAAGATTGAATTGAATGCTTCAATTCCTTCATCAAAAGATGGTTTAATTTAATTTATATAAGAATAAGAATGGATAAATGGTGATTCATCATCATAACCTCCTTAACAACATTGAGGCCAGGTAGGCTTGAGAAAGTTAGATGCATGAAAGTTACGTTGATGAATTGTTAATTAAGGAAAAGGACGTTTAACAGGGAAGAATGAAGTCTAATTAATTATACTTTTGTTTGTTTGCAAGTTATGGATAGACGTGTTTTGCAGCTGTGAGATAAATACACACACTTTTCCCTTCTTTCTCCTTCTTCTCCTCCTTTGTCTTTCTCCCATTATGTACTCTTATTCTCTCTATCTGCCATTTTTCCTCCTTGGGTATCAGAATTTCAATCATATACCATTCTTCTACACCTCAACTTTTTGCATCAAATTACACATAATGGATCAGAGAAAAAATATATATTTTACTTTTTACAAGTTATTTGTAACAAAGTGGGATAAATGATATAATGTCTAGTATATATAATAGTAACCAACCATTGCAAGATCCAAATTGAATGAGTAAATGTCACTCTGAACATAGTTCAACTAATTAACCAATTTAAAGATCTGGGTCAATGAACAAAGTGCTTGGTTTCAAAAAAACAAAGTGCTGATCAGATTGATTTTTTCATAGGAGATTTGAACTCTCAACCTCTTTTAAGGAACAGGAGTGTACGATCACTTACGCCAACCAAGCTATTCTTTTTGTTATGATTTTAAGATAGAGATAAGTGAGGATTCTTGAAATTTGTGTAAATGTAAGCATAAACATTTCCTAGGAGAAGGCTAGCAGAATTATTTGTTTGCACTTCCAAAAATGCCCATGTAAATCTACATCTACAGTGACAGATTGTCTGTCCTCTTGGGCTTTTGATTGGGCAGCTGTTTCTCTCTCTCTCTCCTATTCTCTCTCTAGATTTTATATACGGAGTTTAGAAGTTTTCCTTGAGGCACAGCCCCCACAAGAAACCATTCTAGCCAATAACAACTCAACACCTCTGATCTCTCTGTCCCTCTCCCTCAATTGCTTTCTGCCATTTCAGATCTCCCTCTCTCTCTCTGTCTCTCATAAGTACAGTATAAAGACCAAGCAAAGTAAAAGCTTTACTTCTTTATTAAGCTCAATCACTGCCCCTAATTCTGCTTCTCTTTAAATCCCCCACACTTTTACTCAGATCTCTCCCCCTCTCTGCTGTCTGTTTTCTATAGGAGTCTTGCCCAGTGAGTTTGAACTCTGAAGAAGCCTTCAAGAGATCTGCTTTTTTTCTTCAACAGTTTCTTGAAATTTTTTTCCTTGGGGTTGGGAAAGTTGGGTGGTCTTTTCTGGATTCCTCACCTCATATTTATGTCAAAAGAAGTATTCATATTCCTATTCCTATCCTTTTTTCCTTCAAATGCCTTAGCTTGTTGATTTATATTATTCTGGTCAGACCATTAACCATAGAAAGTTAGAAACCTCCCCTTTCATTATCTCCTCCCCACCCCACTATTCATTTATGATTTATATACATATACATCCTCAAAGTTGTAATGAACAGTGAAGAATGAGCCAAGAAATGGGAATTCTCTCATCTGAAACATATCTCAGTGACTCCAATTGGCTGTTCGATGAGGCGAAGGCGTCGAAATGGACCGCGGAAGAGAACAAGAGGTTTGAGGATGCGCTGGCCTTGTTTGATAAAGATACACCAGATCGGTGGCACAATGTGGCAGCCATGATACCTGGAAAGACTGTGAATGATGTGATCAGACAGTATAGGGAATTGGTGGCGGATGTTAGTGATATTGAGGCAGGGCTGATTCCCATTCCTGGGTATGCAACTAGTCATTCTTTTACATTGGAGTGGGTGGATAGCCATTCCCATGGCGGATATGATGCTTACAGGCAGTTCTATGCTCCTCCTGGGAAACGCAGCAATTCCAGCCGTTCTTCTGATCATGAAAGGAAAAAGGGTGTTCCCTGGACTGAGGAAGAACACAGGTGATCTCATATCATCATTTCAATAACATTATGATCAAACACTTATCACTATGTCAAAAGTTATAGCCACCAGCAAAGGGCGGCGCAACTTTATTTTCTTATACCTGCATCACAGCTATAGCGCAAAAGGTCAGGTGTTGGCCCGACCCTTCGGGCATCTGTCTAACAATCTTCTAGTCATCTGATGGCCTGGACATGACCCTTCAACCTTTAATTTGCCTAACAATTTCTCAGCCCCACTAGTGCGGATTTAACCATTCAGGCCTTTATCCAACAATTTTTAAGTCACTTGTGCTGGATTTAACCCTTTATGCCTTTACCCAACAATCTCCTCGTCTTTCAGCCTTCACCCAACAATTCCCTAGTCATGTGGTGCTCGACTTGGCTCTTAAGCCCTCTGCCCAACACGTTAGAGGGTCTGAATCTTGCAATAATAATTCAGTTTTTTAATTTTCTTTTTTTTTTTTGTGGCAACTTTTCAGGCAATTTCTGCTGGGGCTGAAGAAGTATGGGAAAGGGGACTGGAGGAATATCTCACGCAATTTTGTGACTTCCAGAACTCCAACTCAAGTTGCCAGTCATGCCCAGAAATACTTTATCAGGCAGCTTTCAGGAGGGAAAGATAAAAGGAGATCAAGCATACACGATATCACAACAGTTAATCTGTCAGAAACCAAGTCTCCTTCCCCAGAAAACAATATTAACAGTTGTTCCTCAGATAAACCTGCGGCTCAACTTATAACTACTCCTCCTCCTTTGTCGAATAATCATGGAGGAGTGAGCATTACATTCGATTCGCAATATGGCAGCTTGATAACTGCAACCGCTGCAACTTTCCAAGGGACATCATCGTACGGACTAAATCTGCATGAACATAATACTATGCAGTACAACAACAACAACATTAATCTGCATGGTCTGCAGTTTCAGATGCAACCAGAATGACTGCTTCTTCATCATCATCAAACCGGGTTGAGGCCGGCCTAATTCGATCAGAGGTATATATATAGATGTGTGATGTGTGTCACTGTCTGTAATAGTACATACAATTCAGTATAATGGCCTTATAATGTAATATGTTCATCCCAAATTGATGACAAGCAAAAAACAAGAGCTCCAACTGTTAAAAACTCAAATCTTTAAGTTCACTGATGAGAGAGAGAGAGAGAGAGAGAGGGCAGCATTTGGAGGAGGAGCTCAGCTTCAAGCTGCCATCCTCATTTTCACTGCTCCAAAGGGTGTTCATCAAGATTGATTAGCAGGAAGCCCATCACTGCATTTTTTTCCTCTTTTTTTCCCAGTTTTTTTGTTTCTTTGGTCCACAGATGGCCCTAAATGAACATGTTGTGATTAGAAGCTGCACAGAGAGGCAGACACACTGCAAAATAAAGCAAATTCTGCAGCTTCAAGATTCTCAGTATTGGGAAAGTTTCATCAATTCCAAATTTCTTTCAGACTCAGAATTAAGCATAAGTTGGTTCTTGTTAATATTAACTATCCATGCCAAAATGCCAAATGTTAGCCATGAGCCTTATTAGAAATTCCATAGAAGTTTAATAGAGTTAATAACAGTTGGGTCCTCCGAGTATACTGGTACCACCACGTTTAGTCCTAAACTTTCAATTTAACCACACTCAAATTTAACCAGTTGTGGTGCTTCCACTAGTTTAAGTAAAGGCAAAATTAGGACCAGGACTAGTTAAAATTTTGAAAGTTGAAGGACCGTTAACTTGAAAGTTGAAAGATCATGCGCGTTTAAATTTGAAGGTTGAAAGACCACAAATATTTAAATTGAAAGTTTAGGACTAAACGTCGCGGTGGTACTATACTCGAAAGGTCCAATTTTTTCAATTACATATATTGGTATAAATCTCTGATCTGTATATGTTTTGACTGAAGTTCTCTCTCCTCTCTGATCTTATCTTCTGTTTGACTAGGATGCATTTATGATCAAAGTGGAGACACCTAAACAGAACCCAGCATGGTGAAAGCCAGATCTGCAAAATGACAGTATGGGTATTTTAGTATTTATTTAATACCAAGCTCTTTTCTCTATACAAATGCATCAGTAGTTGGTAGTTCACTTTTTATACAAAAAAAGTTAAAAAATTTTAAAAAGAAAAAGAAGAAAGTTTTCAATACCTAAAAGCCACTGAAATTGTAGTGTGCCTATCTTCATGACATGTAAAAATATATAGCAAAAAGAAAAAAAAAATTCCCATATTAGAGATACCCAATTGGGGTAGTAATATTCCTGGTGCATGGGAGATGATTATATATGAGCTTGGTATTCTGTAAGAGTATATTAAAAAGCACAGTGGACACCTTCCTGATCAAGCAGAAGTGGGATTTAGATTCCAGTAATCTAGAGAGATGAGATAAAATAGTCAAGCTATGGGGTTATAGTCAAAGAATAGGTATCCAAGATTAGTGAAGATCCACTGAAAACACTTGGATACATTATCATGATCAAAGAATGAAGAATCATTATCACAACATGTTTCCATGAATCACTTTTGTCCAGCATCCATATATATATAAATATGTATATATCGGGACAACCTTAACCAAATTTATCATACTGTTTATTCGGCAGCCTATTGGCCTTCTTGGTTAGTTTGAGCAGATTAGTCATGAGCAACCTAGCCTGCTGTCTAGGAGTGGTCTTCTTGGTTTGAACTGATCAGTTATGGACAACCTAACCTACTAGTTACAGTCACAAGGTAGAATTTACCTAGTACATATTCTTGGGTAGTCGCTACGAGTTTCTCTCGCAGTCCAAAATATATATATATATATATATATATATATATATATATATATATATATATATATATATATATATATATCCAACTAAAGCAGCAGTGAGATCTTAATTGGATACTGAAATGAAATGATTTTAACCAACTTCCAATCATAAGGCCACACATGAAGAAGTGAGAATGATTGTTGTGTTGTTAAGGATACTGTTACTTTTCACCAAAGAGCTCTTGGCTGCCATTAGCTAATTGGTGCATTTACCTTGAAGATTTGGAGTCATAAGTACCATGGAAATGGTTTCAAAAAAAAAAAGTACCATGGAAATCATGGTCCCAAAAAACAATAATGTTTTAGGTCCCAGCCCACAGTGTGCCCTGCAGAGCCCTAAGAACTTTTCCCAGTAAATAACAAAACTGCCCCACTCTTCCTTTTTGATGAAAAGAAGCACCTTTTTGCAAGTTGCACAGAAAGCACTTTGTCACTTTATTCTACTCTGATGCAGACCTCTTAATAAGAGTATATGAAGGCCATATTATTGTGTTTTATACTCATTTATTTAACAAGATTCTGAACCCTTTAATTTGCTTCAGAATGATATCAAAAACAGTGCACTATCTATTAATGCACATCACCTAAAGTATAGTGAAGTGTTGCTCGCGGGCTAGTTCAAGTGGTACATCATCTAACCTAATTAAAGTCACTATTCTAGTGGTAGGGTGGGGGTTTGACTCAACTTCCACCGACAAAACCTTAGCGCCAGGGCTCCCCAGGCTAGACTTTGGGTTATTGTTGGGCTCTCTGAGTTGGCGAAAGTGTGAACTGACCTGAGAGGTTGTTTGGGTGACTTGTAATTTACATCCTCTATCGACTACTGGGAAGGGGTTTTGGGAGTTTTGAATAAAGAAAATGAAAAATAAAGCTAAAAGGAGTCAAAGCATGTGCATAGTTTATTTTGGAAAGAAATAAATATATATTGTGTAGTTTAGGCCATAGAAATGCAAGAACTGGTTCAGTTCATTGGAAAGTAGAAAGAAGACAGAAAGTGGAGAATGTATATATATTATCATATATAATCAGTCCAAGAACACATATAAATTGCACAATTAAGTCCAAACAAGAAGAAAAAATGAGGCAAAACAACAACATGCCAGAGTAATGATCCCACACAAGGTAAGAGCCCCATATATAATAAATGTGTGGCTGTGAGGTATTTTCCATCAAGAATGATTAAAGATTATATACGTAGCTGTCAGGAAATACCAAAAGCCGTACAATGTGCTGTGATTGGTAGATCTTAGCTGGAAATGCAAGGTTCCACTTGTCCTGTCTGCCTTCTGTTGGAACAACCTTTGAACAAAATCTGTAACCTGTTATCTGCAACACTCCTCACAAATCAAATACATACACACATATATTCCCAACTTCGTCATACGGTTAGTTTAATAATCATAAGGTTTCAAGTTTAACTCCCAACTAGCTATAAGTAACATAGACTGGTTTACTTTTTTGTGATTCTTTACCGGCTAGGTCACCAGGAAAGATTTACCCAGTGCACACCTTTGGTCAACGACTGCGAGTTTCCCTCGTCACCCAAAATACATTAAAAAACTTAACTCTTGTTTTGTTGGATGGAGTCTGGTGAAGGGCCAAAGTCCAACACAAGGGTGGCTAGGGGATTGTTAGGCGGAGGCTTGAAAGACCAGGTCCAGCACCCTGCCTCTTGAAAATGTGAAGTCTAGCACAAGTTGGCTAGGGAACTGTCAGGCGGATGCTTGAAAGGTCAAGTCCAGCACCTTACCTCTCGAAAATGTGACAGTATAAGGAGAAATAAAGTTACACCTTCCTACAAGCTGTAACTTTTGGCGTAGCGTGATAAGCGCTTAATTCTAACCATAGTATCAGAGTCAGGTCATAGGCCAAGTCTAGCACCAAGTCCTTTCTAACATGTTCCATACACCATCACATGATACACTGAATTTTTTTTGCTGTCATGAATGCTTGGTTTGGAGTATGCTGGTAGTTGCAGGCATAAAAATGGTGCAGTAGGTAGCTTACGTCGTATGAAGTAACACCTCTTACCTAATTCTAGAAGCATTATATTATGGTATGTACTATAAAACACAGCCTTTGCTGGTTAACTCTACCATGCAGACAGGGAACGAAAATCATTGTTGACACTGATTGAAATATTATGAAAATACCGACCACCAACAAAGCCCACAACAAAATTGATGGCAGATATATGGGTGGTATGTAAAAGTTGACAGAAAATTAAAAAAGATGCCTGTGTCGATGCTTTATGAGTCAAGAAAGGCACTTTCATATTGTGTTCCGTGTATATAAAACAGCAAAATCAACATATATGACTTCATGGTGACTTGAAAGCTAAAAGAAAAGGTTGCATCATATCATGGAGCAAGAATTGGCAGGCAGACCAATTATATTTGATTATAAAGCACTACACAACCTAGGCATTGGGTATTCTGGGATCGATTATAGTAACTTGAATCGAAGGTCACTAAGGTTTAAGCAGAAGAAAACGAAAACGTTTAAAATACTCCTAGTTGAGGGGTGCAGGTAGTAAGGACAAACAGAAGATGAAGGGGCAGGGACCAGCAGGGAATGCAGAATTCCATTGTCCTTTAGAATTAGTAGTAGTCCAAAATGCAAAGGATAAAGCTAAGGTCCACTAGATTCTTAGCCGCCACTAATAAATAAAATGCATTAATGGAAATTTTGGTTAGATCAAATGATCAATCTACTCTTTTGTAAAACATTACCTCGGCCTTGAATCATGTTTTTTGGATTGTGGAAGATTATCTTAATCCAAGGTTAAATTAGAAAAGTTTTCTAGTTCAAGCTATATAAATCACTGAAACCACAGAGGGAAGCATAACTCACAATGAGGGCATGTGCCCACTCTTTAGTAATTTGATAATAATATTAATAATAATAATTGATTGATTTCAATTAATATTTCGAGACCATGAGTTTGCAAGTATGGAGGGGGATTTTCCAAAAAAGCTCGATGGACTTGAGAATGACTAGGAATCTAGGATGAGCCAAGTCAAGGGGCAGAGCTACAGTGGGACAGGCGGACAGCGGTCCTCACTCACCCTACCTCCACCTTATATATATAGCCTTGTAAATATAGAATTATAATCAAATGAGACAAGCTATTTAGGTGAGAAATGCGAACTAGTACGTGAGTGCACACAGTTTACTACGCGGATGCACACAGCCCGAAGTGTGTGCACTTAGCCTACATGAGTGCACACAGTTTAGGGTGTGTGCATTCGTGAAGTAGACTATGTGCACTCACGTTGTTCGCATTTCTCACCTAAATAGCTTGTCTCATATGAAGTCAACTCTGTAAATATATATGTATATATATAGTACATGTTTTAGATGTAACTATATGAAAATATATAAATGTAAACAATAGATTAGTTGGACTAGTTGGTAGATGCGTGTTTGATACTAGGAAATGCATGCTAGGGGTTTGAATCTCCTATTGTTTCAAAACAGCTTCTTTATGGCTATATATATATAATATAAAATGAGATGTGTAATTTATAATGTGTTCTCTATTTTAATTATTTTATCAAATTAATTATGTTTTATATTTTGTTATGAATATTTTTATAAAGTTTTGATGTTTTTATATTTCGCCTATATCCAATAATATTTATGACTATATTTATTTTAAGTATTTCATTGTTTTCAAACTATCTCTTTTGTTTTGAGTGAAGTTGAAGGAGTGAAGGAGGCCTCGTGGTCCCGTGGATGATATACAAGAGCTCATTAGTTGGATGATATGATATAACTCAAGTTTAATATGAGATAGTGTTGTATATATAAATAGAAATTTTGTCTTTGTGACATAACATACATATAATACTCTTTATTGTGGTCCATCATTAATTTTATCATTTTGATAACTGTCAATGGAATTGTTCCCTGCTGGTCCCTGCATTAAACAATTCGAAACCATTGTCCTAAACAAACAATTAATTAAGCACAACAGCCCTTAAAAATATTTAACTCCGCATATCTTCTAAAGAACAAAGCTGCCTACAAGTAAAGCAATGATTAAGTTAGTTTAACTCACTGGCATGACATTGATATAATATATTATTAATACAAATTTAACATATACAAAAATGAGTTATAAAAATCCTTTATGTATGGATTATATAATATATGTTTAACTGTTCTAATACTCCAACACAATTTTATTCAAATAATCAAATTCCATACGTTCCATCAGCTAGAATAATAGTAAATATTTTGGGGTAAGATAATGTATTTTATGAGTTAGAAAAATGTACTTCTGAACTCAATTAATACTCCTAACTTCCTAGGCCCAAAAATTTTACCCTTGAGTTATGATTATTCTCTAGACCCAATTAACTCTTTGGAACACAACTATTTGGCCCAATTAACTTTGGGTTGAGGCCTCATTCCTCCATCATGCATTTACAACAAAAATAATATCCACAAACTCATGTACTGGCCATTAACCTAAAGACACTTCATATAAAATGTTCATTTTTAGCACTCAAAAATCATTAAACCACCTCAACACTTCATATATTTTATCTCTCATCTGTGTAATTTGCGGGTTATTACAGCAAGATTTACCCGCCTCTTTACAAAACACCAAGATTCTCAAAACTATATTTCCAATCAAATGAGTTTAGAATAGCTAATTCGGAGTATAATTTACATCAATACAATACAATGCAATGCAATCAATAGTAAGACCACAACAGATTGTGATGTGCTTGCAAGAAAAACATCCAAGAATGGCATTATTGGGTTTCAGGTGCCTGGAAAAAGCACTTAAATAGCCACTGGAATGGCCTAAGCAAAAGAGCTCTCTTTTTTCTCCAGAACCAGATTGCAGAGCTGTAATGCTCATTGCGAATCCTTATCGTCGCTGCCCTCCAGTCATACTTCTCCATCTCCTCGCGTGCAGCTTTTCCCATTGTCTCTCGCAATTCAGGGCTCCACAGAAGAGGCTCCAGTTTATTCAAACAGTCATCAAGATCCCCGGGATTGTACAAGTACCCGATCTTGCCTTGCTCGTCTTCTGGAATAATTTCCGGGATCCCCCCTGCACGAGCAGCCACCACGGGGAGTCCAGACGACATGGCCTCTAAAACAACAAGTCCAAGCGTCTCGGACTCTGAAGGCATGACAAAAACATCCCCACTGGCGTATGCCTGAGAAAGATCTTCCCCGAGTAGCATACCAGTAAACACTGCAGGCATGCCAGAGAACATCTTCTCCAGCTCCTCTCTACAACGATTAAATGGAAGAAAAAAAAAAGTAATCACTTTGCAAATCGACAGATACTGGAAATCCTAACAATTGTCTAATGGACTCAACTATCAACAAAAATAACCGCAATTTGGCCTTTTTGGTGCAAGAAATTACTGTCCTAGGAAACTTTGTTCAGTAATAATCAGAGTTTCTGCAATGATGCAACTCACCTGTATGGTCCATCCCCGATAAAAGCAATCCGAGCGTCTGGAAGCCTATCCATAACCCTGTTTTTAGGAATCAAAAATGTCAATGTGGCAGTTGAGCTACAGCCTGAAATGAAGACTTAAACTCCAAATATAGAAAACAGACATTATAGTATTAGGTTTGTGCTCCTCAGTGACCAATACCTAAACTAAAAGTTTGTAATTTCACCAGGTGTTTAAGGTTATAATTAAAACCAATGAATTGGCATAATATCCTCAGAAGAAACAGAATAATCTACTATTAGGAAGAAGGCAATGACGGCACAAGCAATTATTAACGCTTAGCTAAAATAGCATAGTACCTTCTAAGGAAATCCAAATTCTTCTCAACCCCAAGTCGTCCAACATGAATTATCAATGGCTTGTCAGGTTCCCCATTGCTGATTATGAGAAACAAAACGAAAATGAAAAAGTAAACGGTTCAACTGTCATACTAAAAGCAACTAAGGCATGAAGAAAATTCGATAGTATACAGAAAACAGCAATACCTAAGTCTCAATCTCATTTCGTGTGAGCAATGTCGGGGATGGAAGCTCTCGGAATCAACCCCTTTGTCCCATAAACGGATTCTGTTAGCTGCAAAGGAAGATAGAAATTTCAACAGAAAAACATAGTAAGAAGACAGTTCCATATAAGTTCTTAGCTCTCACCTTCTGTTACCTTGTGAGCTTCCAGATCTTTTGCAATAGCAGCAGATGGCACAAGTGTAAGATCAGCTGCCCTGTGAAGAAATTCTGGCAGAGAATAAATAAACATTCAATTATTATCAAAGAAATGAAGGTGTCAAATCCAAAGTGAAGATTACAGGATATTAGATGTTCACATACTTATAATTAACCACATAGGTTGGACAAGCCAACTAAAGGTGTATCTTGGAATGTATCTGCAGAGAAAGGACTAATCAATATCACGTATGGAAGCTACTAAAATTCTTCCAAATGAGAAAATATAATTAGAACGAAGGAAAGGTTAACATACACTGGAACGTGTGTGTGATAAGACATGACAATGGGGATGCACGAGAGTTTCGCAATAATGAGAGCACCAAATACCTACAAACCAATGGGAAATGTCATAATACAAAAAGGATAACATCTTGAAAAGAATACGAAAACACCCTAATAAGCAAATCGCATTCAAAAACAGTATTAGAAAAGGAGCAAAGGAAAACTCACCATGATACCAGGGGAAGTGGAATGTATAATGTCAGGCTTAAATTTGACAACTTCAGAGATTATTCTAGGGCTGAGAGCAAGTGAAAGAGGCACGTTTCGGTACAAGGGACAGGGGAAGCTGGATATAAATAAAAACCTATTAGAAGATTACAATATGTCGAGAAGTCAATAGTTTATAATATAACTGATGAAACATGAGTACATAAATATTCAGTAAACAAGCATATGAACTAAGCACTTAACACCTCTGTGATCCTACTAGTCTTGCTCCATAGAATTCTTCGGGTAACCCTGCCTGTGTTGTCACAACCATTACCTGCATCACGTATTCAACAAGCCTGCTCAATTCACATTTTCTTGTCTAAGAAATTAGAATCGAATTCCTAATCAAGAAACCACTATCCGTTTAGCAGGAAGTAGAATGAAATCACGAAATAGGCTATCACTTATGAGAAATAGCAGTAAAATGAGAGATAGAGTGTACCTCATCCCCCATTTCGCGTAGATATTTGATGAAATTCTGGAATCGATTCTTATAACCAGATACATAACTGCACATTTTCCCCAAGAAAATAAGTGGTTAGTTTAATCAACAAATGCCAAAGTGTTCTTCTCAGAAGTTTGTTCTCAACATCAGAACCATCATACAAGCCTTCACATTATTTATAATTTTCTTAGCACAATGAGATGAAGCAAACACAGTTCAATAATGAAAATCAGCACCTACATTTGTTAAGTTTATGCAATGGCACAAGAATAAGTTATGACTTATGAGACTGTCTATAATACTTTTTAGTTAAAATATATGTTTAATAGAATTATGTGAGACAGTCTAACACAATACTTAATCTTGGCACAAATACTCATATAGTTCCAAAACTATGCCATTGCATTAAATCAAAACCCTCCCTCATCCAAGAGAAGAATACCAGATTACCTGGAAGATGACAAATGTACTACAATTGATGTTGCACATGTAAAGTAAATGTAGTTATATGAAGGGGAGAAACATGTTTTGTTAAAGGACACATCCAAGAAAACTCCAGCTAAATCACAACCACTCATTAATTTTTTTATCTTTTGTTTTAAAGTCAAATGGATCATAAAATAATCCATGGTTCAAAAACTGCATAGTTTACATCATCATCAAAGTCAGCTCACAAAACAAAATTTTAAAAAATACAGAAAAAAAAACAATCAACAGAAATAAGACTCACGAGAAAGGAGAAGGCTCAATAAAGAGAGCAATACGCCTAGGCCCTGAACTCATATCAGCTTCAAGCAAAGGAGGAGGGCTTTCCTCCTGTTCATCTCTATGCTCTGTAATGGTCATCTTGCCCTCAACAAAGGGTCTGTGTTTCTACCTCCCCTTTACGCTTCTCCCACTTTAAAGACTCATTCTTTACGCTTAAAAAGCCCGACCACTCTTGTTCTTTAAGCAGAAAAGCAAGAAACTTGGAGAAAACTTGAGAGTACACATGAAGAAGAAAAGCAGGTGGAGAAGGTAGATGGAGAGGTAAAACTGTATCAGCTCGTTTGGTCGTAAATGTTAAGCAAATTTCTCTTCCTGTTTAGTGGGAAGAAATTAAAATTTTACCGTCACCTAATTTTAAACGTAAACAAATTTATTGGTATTTTAATTTGACAGTTTATAGAAAAAAAAAAAAAAAAAAAAGTAATGAAAATTTTGTCTCAATATCTCCTTTCCTTTATTTCTTTTCTTTACATTTTCTAATCTAAAATTGATATTTCATTTATATGCCATAATACATATAGACATTTTAATCTTAATATTTTTATTATATTTCAATTTTCATTGATATGCAACACTGAAAATCTTAGTAATTCTATTCTTACAAATCAAATACTAAAATTTAAATTCTCATTTTATTTTCATATTATTATTTCACATAAAATTATAATTTTCTCCTTTTAAATTCTCTTCTTCCAATCAAGCACACCATAAAACAGAAGAGGGAAGACATGATCGTAGGATTGTAAATAAATAATGTGAAACGTATGCCTTGGAACATGGAAAGCCATAGTTATCTTGTCTGGTCAATCTTAAAGAATCGATACAAAGTTATTTGATTATAATTAATTAAATAGTAGCTAGTACCAAAGACCTTGTAGTCTAGTGACATCCGGTGTTCCAGTTTACAGTCTTACATAGATAATGGGAGTGAGTTCGAGTTTCAGTGCTTTTGTGCTTCAGTAGGCAATACTACATTGTAATACTCTAAAAAAAAAAAATAAATTCAGTAGATTGAGAGTAAAAAAAAATAAATTCAGTAGATTGAGAGTACTCTAAAAAAAATAAATTCAGTAGATTGAGAGTAGTTATGAACAGATACTAAATCCGACTACTATGCGAGCATGGCAAGAGATGGGAGTGCGTGCAAAGTTGGAAGAGAATCTGAGCGTCCATTGAACAATGAAAATGATTACTACATTTTTATCCACTACTACCATCTCAGCTTCTTTCACACTTCTAACACCTGTCCAAATCATGGTTTTGGAACACTAATTAAGCATATACTTGTTTCCTTGCCATCACATCATTGACTAATATTATTGATATACTATAACTTTTAAGATTACATTTAAAATGATTAATTTATTACCAATGTCAATGGTGAAATTAATTAATCTTCTTCAATCTCATTGTTTTAACAAATTATTATCTTTTCGTGATGGAAACAATGGTTTCAATTATTTTACTTTTTCTCTTATATGCACTTTTTAATGTACAATGATATTAAAGTTTGAAGAAATTGATAATTGCTACGGAGCTCACAGGGTCTTGTTTGAGTGCCACCAATTACATCAACTTAAAATTACAAATAATTCATTATTTAAAGAGTCAAAACATTACATTCTTGCTTTAGAATTTGAGATTTAATTTTTAAATCAATTAAAATATATTATCCACATCATTACAATGTCACAAAATTTCAACCAAGGTAAATGTGTATAGAAACATCTGATAATGTAGCTGTCTGACAAAGTGACAATAGTGTCTGTTCCACTGGTGTAGTGGTGTTGGGCCATATGGGCAAGAAAAATATTACTCCGTACTCCGTATATGTATTTCCAATTTTACTTATAATTTTTATTTAGAAAAATGGCCAAATAAGTCTATAAATTTTACACCAAAAGTCACTTAGGTATATAAATTTTAAAAAGGTGCATTTAAGTCCTCAAACATGTTATTTTTTGTCAAATAAGTCAAGTTTATTAGTAATCAACAGGTTACCGATCAAAAATTGTCTAAAAATGTCACCAACGACAAAAGGAAACGTCCGGCGACCGACGTCGATGCCGGTCGCTGGATACAAATGACCTGCAATAACATGTCATTTATCTATTTTTGGGCTTTATTGTCTCAATGTGACATGTTTGAGGGCTTAATTGCGCATTTTAAAGTTTAAGTGCATAACTTACTTTTGGTGTAAAGTTTAAGGGCCTATTTGACAATTTTTCCTTTTTATTCCTTATTCTCAAATCTTTTATGTAAATAATTTTTTTTCTCAAAGTCACAAAATGAAAATATTATATTCATATTTATTACATCGAGTAGTATAATTAATGGCGTGAAATTTGAGAGTATGAATAGTGAAACTCTATGAGCAATGGGCAATAGAATTATAAAAACCCCAAACTTTTTTCAGGCTTCAAGCAAAGATATTTGAATGAAAAAGGAGTAACTTTTTCTTCTAAATTTACTTTCGATAACTTCTTGATGTGATAGTAAAATAATTTATATTATTAAGAAAAAATTACTATTTTGGTCCCTCACATGTTACTCAACTATTAATGTAGTCTCTAATTTTCAATTTCAACTAATTTGATCATTAAATTGTTTAAGACGGTATTATGCGAGTTAGATTTATTATAGCAATACGTGAAAAATCATGTTCAATATTAAAATATTGATAAATTTTAAAAAAAATTCAAATTATATTTCACAATTTCTAAAGTGATAAATTTTTTTTTGAAAGAAATAAAGTGATAAATTTTAATTATCATATTTGAATAATATAGAGAAATAAAAAAATTATATATATATTTTTTAATAATAATGTACACAATTTTCACAAAATTTTAATCATCTTTTTCCAAGTTCATGGATTAATTTAGAATTTTTTTCAAGTTTAGTGGCTTAATTATTATTTTCGAATAGTTCGATAGCTATTTGTACATTTTCTTAAAATATTATTACACGTTGCACGTGGCAATCCATGTCATTAGACTTGCTAAAAATGTTAATTGTAATTTTTATGAGTTCATGGACTAATTTTGAGCTTTTTAAAGTTCAGTTGCTTAATTGATATTTTCTAAATAGTTTGATATCTGCTCTTTTTTTCTTTACGAGGAAAATTCATAATTAAACAAATAGATTGTTTATATTGAGAGTCAAACTTAAAATCTTGTGATTACCAAATCAATAACCTGATAGTTGGACTGAAATTACTTTTAGTAGCCATTGTTTTACAGTTTTACATATTTTAATTTTTAAAATTTAATTTAATTAATTAATTAATTAATTTTGTCTCTTACGAAATACGGAGTATCTTTTATCCAAATGTTATCAGAAATCCAAAACCGAAGAGAAGAGAAGCAATGAGGATCATGGTGGTGCAGCAAGGGCTTCTGCCGAGGAGGAGTCTTTGCCGTCATGCTGCTTCTCCACCTTCCTTTTCCATTCCCAAAACCCACACTGCAAAACCCAATTTTGTCACCATCTCTGCAACACTCGCCCCTCTAAGCGATAGGCAGCTCAAGAATGAGCAGCGAATGGCTGTGGAAAGAAATTCAAAAAAATCTACCGAATGGGTACCAGTAGAAATCAAAGTACTAATTTTTAGTTTCCTTATGTGGCCATTTTCCTATAATTGCATTGCCAGTTGTGTGTGTGTGTGTCTGTTCTTTTGCTGAACTAGTGGGAAAAAAAATCTGTCAGTTGTTTGTTTTAATGCTGCCATATTTAAGACTTATTATAGCTTAATTAATTCTTGAATGGGATATAATCTTGGGACATATTTAGATTAATTACATTTATGCTGGGCTGTGTGCCTTTTACAGTAGAAAACTAATGTGAGTGAACTGAAAAAAAGAGTACAAGGAATGCCATTGTTTGATCTTTTCATGAGTCACACAAATGTAACTCACTGGAATTAACATTTGGCATTTGGTTAGGCAAATTTTATATATTTCGATTGAAGCATGAATAGAGTTCTTCATATTGAATTCTGCTTGTTTTAGGACATTACAAACTGTCAAGAACTAAGGTTCACTGTGCTGGCAATCATGCATTATATGCTTGGGTTTTGAATTGTCAAGGGCTTTCTTCTTAGGAACAAGTGTCGAATAGGTTAATGAACTTATCGCTTTTGTGCAATTGGGTCACTGAACTTGCAATCGAACCATTAAACAAGCAAAATATGTGCAATGGGGACGTTTTGATGATTTCTTTTAATGCAATTTAAGTTGAAAACATTTCAATCTTTCATCCCAACTAGTATGACGGAGGAAATGACTATTCTTACTGCATACCATGTAAGTAATGTGATTGGATTCTACTGGAAAAATGTCTCAATTGCACATATTTTACTTGTTTAATGGTTTAATTGCACACTTTTAAGTTTAATGATCCAATTGTAGATAAGTTAGAAACTTTTCCTTCTTCTTATGCACTTCTTGTTTTGCTTATATTGTTCGAGTTTTGGATCGTGTCTAATCAATTTGCACTTTTGGCTACTTAAGGTGGACCTTATTATCCTGTTTAGTCACCCTTGACGAAGTGGTTCTTTGCACATTTGCCTATATTTTGTTTTATATAGCCTTAAGCCATTAATTCTTTTCAACGAGGATCATGATTTACGTATGCTATGTATTATATTTGGTCTTATTTGTTGAAGCTTTATTCAAGGATTATTAGATAGTTAACAAGAGATCAAATCTTTTCAACTCAAATTGTAGATTTAGCAACTATTATTATAAGTCTAATGTTCTTCCCATTTCAATTCTAATTTATTACTCTTAGCATGTAGTTAGCTTATTCAGTAGTCTAAAATCTGAAGATTGAAATTCCGCAGAGAAGGAAGTAAAACTTGTCATCCAATTCCTTTATTTGCTTGGATTTCAAATATAAAATATTGTTGAATAATAATAGTGAACTATTAATCTGTTCATCAAATTTTTTATGTGGCAGACAATATTTCCATTTATGTTACGCCCAACAAAACTTATTGTTAATGCATTGATGATAGTTACACCTCTAGAAGCACTAGTGGAAACATGTGAAGTAGATAAATCTGATTTTATCACGTCCTTATTCACAAGGATTTCAAATATTCTTGAACAATAATAGTGTACAAGCTGTTGCTCATCAAATCATTTACGTGGCAGAAAATATTTCCATTTATGTTACGCCCAGCAACACTGATTGTTGCTAATGCATTGATGATAGTTACACCTCTAGAAGCGCTGGCGGAAACATGTGAAGTAGAAAAATCTGATTTTAGCATGCCCTTGCTGCTCTTTGTATCTCTAATCGGGGCCACAGTTGGAGGTAAGGATGAAAGGTGCTTCAAAAATAGTCTTTTTCTTTTTCTTTATGTCAGCATGCTAGCTTTCTGGGATTATTTTTTTGGGACAAATAACAAATTGTTATAGATTGCTGTGAATTAATTTGATTAGTTGTCCCACCTAACGAAATGCTGTGCCAGAACTATTTTGTGAAAGAACTCACAAGTTTTTCTTCTTTTGGGGCAGACGGGCGGGGATTTCCTTTAATTCTTATACTTTTGTGTTTGCAGGGTTACTTGCACGCCAGAGGAAAGGAGAACTGAAGCGGCTGAATGAACAACTGCTTCAGATCAATGCAGCATTAAAAAGGCAAGCTAAAATCGAATCTTATGCACCAAGCTTGAGTTACGCTCCAGCCGGTGCAAGAATACCAGAAAGCGAAGTGATTGTTGATCCAAGAAAAGAGCAGCTGTTATCTTGTCTTAGAAGCGGAAAGAGTTTCTTGAGAAACCAAGGCCCAAAGCAAGCATTTTCGGAGTTTAAGAAAGCCCTTGATCTTGCCAAAGATCTTAAAGATTCAATAGAGGAGAAGAAGGCTGCTAGGGGTTTAGGTGCGCAATATCTCATACACATACACTATTTTACTTAAGAATGACAAACTCTCTGAACATTTTGACGAACCTTGTCCTCTTAGGTGCATCACTGCAAAGGCAGGGAAAGTATCGGGAAGCCATCAAATACCATTCTATGGTTCTCGACATTTCAGAACGGGAGAAAGAGGACTCTGGGAATACTGAAGCTTATGGAGCAATAGCTGACTGCTACACCGAGCTTGGTGATCTGGAGCGAGCTGCAAAGTACTACGATCAATATATTTCGAGGTTACAGTCAGATTGAGCAGTTTTCTTCTCTTTTTCATCTTGGTAGTATAATGTTAATTTGTTAGTAGTCACAGTTAGTTGGCTGGAATTCTAAATTCCCCCAGAAAACTAATCTTTGGTTTCTATGGTCTGCTTTTTGTTTGCCTCCCACACTTGTCTGAGTTAATTAATGATGTTTACCATATATTCTAAAAAAAGACTCAAATTGAAAATATATATAATATCCTTATCCCACTATTCAAAAGATGTGTCAAATCAATATTGGAATATTGATCGACCACCTCTTATATAAGTCCCGTGACATTAAATTTCCATTAATATCAAATGTTGAAACTGAAATGATAATTTTCAGTAGATAGAACCAAATTTGAGATCAATCAGAAATCTGAATATAAAAGTACCTTTTTTTTTTGTTGTTGTCATCAGTTCACAATACCTACGAAGATTGACTGCAAATAGTTGAATAAAGAATTCCCTTTTCTTTTATTCAATATTTGAATCATATTTTTCTTTAATATTATACCAACATGATATTTATCAGGAACCACGTCAGCACAGCATTTCTTTGTTGCATTCAAAATCTATGGTAGGAAATCCAATAACAAACTTTAAACCATGTGTTACATATCACTTGGTCTTTCTTCGTGTAATGCAATTCTTTTTCATGCATCTTTCTCCGTGAGAACGTGATTCTTTTTCATTCATATTCTATTCCCGAGATTTTTAATAATTCAAAATTGTCTGCTACATACTTCACTTCTTTACAACCGAGATCTCTAATAATTCAAAATTGACATGCAGTTACTTCTTCATAAGGAAACATTTTAGTCAAGTGGTGCATGCTTTAAAAAAATCATTAGTATGTAGATTCTACTTTAAATTATATTTCAAAATAACTATGTATTTACGAGTCAATTTTTCAACAACCATATCATGTTAGAAAAAATAAAAAGAAAAAGCAAATTTTTTCTCAAAGAAAGGAAGAAGATGCAAAATTGAGAATCCATGGATCGGATAAGATTTGAGAATATATGATTGTTTCTCAAGTGAGAAAGAGGAAAATGATGTTCTAAAGAAGAAAATTTTATTCTAACTTTAATGTATAATGATTTGTATTTAGATGAAAATCAATTTGGTTATTATTACCCATAATAATGAAGATGGAAATGATGCATGTATGTTAATGTATGTGTTATGTGTATGGTTTAATATAAGAGAGCAATAATTTGTAAATTGTGTTTATAATCATAAGTTTACACTTCAAGTAAATAAAAATATGAAATAAGGACATGTGCATCATGTTATAGAATTTACGTATTAGAATAGAAAGTCTTGCATATTAATTTAATTTAATAATAAACGAATAAAAAACATACTTATGCAGTTATGCATGAATTAAAATAAGAAACAAAAAGTTGATTAGTTGTTTAGAAAATATCTAATAATGTGTAAGAATTAATTTCATTTTCAATATCATGGTGATTTTTTTTATTTGTTATTCTTGACTAGTATTTCGGAAACTCTTGGTCTCTCTGAATCAACCAAATTAAATTTAAAAAATTGCCCTAATATGAAATTTGGTGGAGTTGACAACATTTCAAATTGAACTTAATCAATTTGGAGAAAAAAAAAAAAGAAAAAAAAAAAGAAAGAGATAGAGAGAGATTAAAAATGATATGACAAAAAATATGGCAAATACCATATCGATCATGGCCTTGTCATAAATACAAAACATATATAAATAGGTATTTTTTTAGGTCCATTATCCATAATTTTCACCGTCGGACACAGAGATGTAATACATAGAGATGAATGAAAGGGGAGAGTCCAAAGAAATGTGATATGAGAATAGAATGAAAGATGGGTAGCATGAAAATTCAAAAGGAGAGGGGGTAGGGCAAGAGAGGGAACATTTTCTCTAAAGCAAAAGCTGATGAAGAGAAGAGAATCATCATTTCTTGTCTCTTTATTCACCATAGTCTTCTACTCTTTCTACCATCTTCATCAATTCACTTTTTTCCCATTCCTCACACACCCTGCCCCCACCACCCCCACCCCCACCCCCTTTTTCCTTTTTGACCAAAACCTTATTTTTGTTTTCTTTCTTGATTTTTGCAACACAATTTCCTGCCTGTTGTTCTTCATACTCAGCTTGTCCTCTATTCCCAGAATTTTTCTTCAGACATCATTCTTGATTCCAAGACCATGTATATATGTGTGTGTTTTCAAATTTCAACCCAAAAAAAAAAAAAATCACATTTAAAAAAAATGAATAATTTGAATTGATTAATGATGTGAAAATGATATTTCTTCAACTTTTGAAGAAAAATAGGGCAATGGATATTCTCTTTTTTTAATGCAACCTTATGATTGCCTTCCATGCACGTTTGGTCCATCTTGAACAAATCAAATTCAATCATGTCTATATACACACACATGTCAAGTTTGTTTATACATCCCTATAAGATTATTAACTAACGCTAGGTGTACATCTAACTAAAACACAATTTTCTTCACAAAATTGTAGCATTAAACAATATTTTGCGACATTGTATAATAGTATAATACAACGTTTTTTTAAGTAAAAATGTAGATAAGGATTAAATTAAATGAATAAGTAACATTAAGCAAGGAGATTGATAGTAGCTAGCTAAACTAGTAGTGTGAGAAGTACGTTGAAAATTTTTATTGTTTTCAAATTGTGGTATAATGTCCGTGAAAGTTCGGATCCAATTAGTATATCATATCTAACAAAGTATGTATCATTCTACAAAGGACCACAAGGTATTGATTTGGTCTTGTTGTAAAGACTAGTGTACAAGTATTTAGAGGCCTATATGTCACACCTTGTTTTGCGTGACCGTGTTAGACTCAATGAATAGACGGGCCAACTAGCTAGCTTGACGATGGGTAGGGGGAGATAATAGCGGCTAGGTGAATTTTGCTTTAGACGTTAAGGTATGGTCGAGTCAAGCACGCCGACCCAGTTAATTAAGTTGGGGAGCTTGTCACTAGTCTTGGACTTGACTATGAAGGGGTGCAATTTGAAGGGCACAACTGGTCGGGAGCTATTGTCGTTTCCCTTATGAGCCCATGGGAGGGTGAAACCAGTATGGCACATATGAGGGATAAGCTAAGGCTGGTCCGCAGGGTAAGAGGGGTCCCAAGATACCACATGAGTATTGTACATTGCACCAGACTCTAGACCCGTGATATATAAGCCAGTTGAAGCACATCCGACGATTTACCTCTTTCATCCATCTTCAAGACAAAGAGCAGTGAGGGCCTTAAGTTTAGGGTTGAAACTTATATATCATTTTTTTTGAAAAAAAAAATGATATATATCATTTTAAAAACTAAATTTAGAATGCAATGATTTAAAAGTTTGGGCATAATTTTTGGGGATTTTATTAGTTGTAAGTTGTAACCCCTTTCTTGTGTTTAACTGTTTTTTTTTTTTGTTTTTTGTTTTTTTTTTTTTTTAATTTTAAGAAGGAATATATACTACTGCTTTAAACTCTTGTTCAGAACTGGTCAACGGTCAACCCATTTGAAATAGGGAATAAAATTCTATTTCCCACTTTTTTTGAAAGAATCCCGTCAAGAAAACGTTATTTAAACAAAATTTTTAATGAATATTTCTCCAAAGCATGTAATAAATGTTACAATTTTTATGAGTGGTTCATTGACCGACTTTATCACAAAAGAATAAAATTAATTGATAATAATTAAAAAGATGAAAAATTTAAAAATTTTAATTACAATTAAGTGCGGTGTGCATATCCTATGCTTTTTTTTTTAATCATATAGTATATTTATAAAATTATTTTTAAAAATTTTTTTAATAAAGCATAAAATATAACTTTATAAAATACATGACATTACATAATTCTCGTGTTTCGGCTCAAAAGAAAAAAAATTAATAAATTACTATATTATAATTATAAAGCTAACAGTCCGACTAACTTAGCTAGGTTAACCCATCAATCCCATAAATTCATTAATTCCATAAATTTGGAGTTGGTAAGACCTTCTTTCCCTCTCATCAATTTTCAATAAATACCTCCTTTCATCATTTCACCCTCCTCTCTTCTCCATATTACAACCACTCTGCCTACCCCCCACCCCCCACCCCCCCCTGCCCATCCACCCTCTCCACTCCAGCAAGATTCTAGAAAATGAGCAATAGAGTGATTTTCAGCCCAGAAGGAGAATACGAAAGAGCAGTAAAAGTTGGGAGAAACAAGAAGAGGGTGACAACACCATTGTGGAGCTTCAAACTCCCCCAGAAATCTTCACTTTTTATGCCGGCCAGATTTCTCAAAAGCTTAGGAGCCAAGATGTCGAAAGCCGTCCGTTTGATGTCGAGTTCTAATAGGAAGAGATCGTCGCGTAAAGTTTCTTCTGCTAGTAGCTTGGTAAGGTCCAGGTCTTATGCAGAAACGCTGGTTGATTCCCAGAGAGCTGAGGCTATTGAGGATTGCATTGAGTTCTTGAACTCTTCTTCGTCTTTGCCCAGATCAAGCTCGGTTTCCAGTTCTTTTTAAGGTTAGTTTCTTGGTATAGAGTTGAAACTCTTGTGTAAATTTAGCCCCACCAAAAAAAAAAAAGTAAAGAAAGAACAGGAGAGAGAAAGAGAGTAGTTTGTTGATTCGTTGATTCAGTGTTTTCATGTAAGAAAATTTTACAGAGATTTGTTGTTCTTGGCATGATTAGCTTAGAAGCAGGGCAGTAGGAGAGAGAGAGTGTTGTTTTTGGACCAATGCCTGTCTTTCATTGGCAGAACTCCAGTGTGGATTTTCTACTATTTTGTTTTCTTCAACAACTCTCTCTCATTATTCCTGCACAATTCCATCTCGACTTCATATAATTTGTCTGTTACACTTTTTTATGATACTGCATTTGTCTATAGTCAAATGTTATAATGAACCTGAGACTGCACACTATAGGCTTTAACACCCTAAACAGTCCAGACAAATAAAACCAATCAAAACTTGACGAAATTAGTCTCGTTCCACAAGATCTAAATATCAGTGCAACATTTCAAATCTCTTTCCTGTTGGGTTTAAAGGTTCACAAATCACAAGTAAAAAGAATCAGTAGTTACCAAAATTTCAAAACCTCATAAATGGTACACCAAAAAAATGACTCATCCAGCACCAACCACTACAAACAAAAGCCTTCTGTCCATGCCCTGTGGTTTCTAAATTAGTACATGAAACTATTTGTGGATACAATACTTTTAGGGGCCAAGGGAAAGCTTCTCGAGATCCCGGACACCCTGGCTTTGAGCTTTCTTCATTTCGAGAGCTCTCTTGTAAGGGGGTGCAATTGGAGGTTGTACAGGATCTAAGCTCTGATAAGTTCCATCTGCACTTTTTGGAAGGGGATATGAGCGGTCAGAGTCATACCCGCTGAGGTCCCCACAAGCCAAGAATGGGATATACACCTTATTTGGTCCTTCCAGCCATCCACTACTACAATCTGCCATGTAACAAATGAAAATTCACAACTTGAGTACTTGACATAAAATGCAGATACATATTTATGCAAAAGTACTTTTCTAGCCGCTGAATTTTGGGCCATAATTGACTTATCAAGCAGGGAATCAAATCAACAGTTGAAAAGTACGACAAAAGAAAGAAGCTGACAACAGCGCCATAAAAAAACAATCAGTTAAAGGAACAAAGTGCATCGGAAAAGTGGAAACTGAGAAATGATGAGAAGCATTAATACTGGAAAGAATATAGGGGGGTATGGGAGCAGCAATTACCTAGATCCTCTACACCAGATGGACTTCCAACCTTCTCAAGGAGACGATACAGGTCTTTCTCATTAAATCCTTCAGGAGGAGAATAGTTCTCACAGACAGCAAATGCTTCTGCACTTGATACAACATATGGCTTAGCTGCAAAATCATTTTCTACAAATAGTATTTGATATTCCCCTTCCATTTGAACACATTGGACTACCTACCAGAATACAGCAAATCTAAAATTTTCTACCTTGCCATTGACAAGTATTACATCTCTTTGATTTTAAGACAATGATCCCAGTATCAACGATTTATTAGGGTTCTGTGGACCACAAATTTTTGGAGGGTGGATTCTTTCTTATTTAAGTAAATGATTACAAAATCTATTTAATAAAGTATTAAAAACAGCTTTTTAGGGTTATCTTGCTCCATTAAGGATCCTAACACCAGTACTTACTATTAGTTTCCTACAACTGTGAGGGTATGGGCAATCACAGATTCACATGGCCACGGGCCACCTCTATTATAGAGGCTTTATTATGGCAAATTCTACACAAAAATGGGAGAAAGGAGTTGCTACTTACCTATACTTGAATTACGACTGCTTTTGGGCTTAGCAAAAGTAACTTCAGTGAAAAAAAGTTTTAGCTGCATTAAAAACCAATACATGAGAAACTACACTAGTAAGATACAGTAATGCTGAACTAACAAAAATGAGGATATATACGTCGGATTAGTTGTAAAATCTTATACAAAAACTCATCTAAGAGGATATAAATGTAAGCAACTAACCTGACAATAAAGAAGGCTTGTATCTTTCCCTCGAAAAATTTTTGCTATGAACTTTCCACCACTTTTTAGTATGTGAGTAACTATTGTCAAACCCTGCAAGGCCATTTGAATGGCAAAGATGTTGGTCAAGAGAAAAAGTCAATAACAAAGATAGATAGATATATATAGACACAAACACACATGGAGAGAGAGGCACTAACTGCCAATATGAGTTGGGACTGAACAAATTCATCCATATCATGGAGTCCGGTAACTGCAGAGTTAGACAAAGGCTATCAGGATCACAATCAATAGAAATGCTAACAACTTACAGTAAATGAAGTTTTAACACTTACCATCAGGTGCACCATCACAAACAACCAGGTCAGCTTTGCATCCATCAAAATGTCTAATTACCTGATGAGAGAATAAGATAAATGATGTTCACAAACCAGTAGCAAAGTTAGCATTAACACTTATCCTAATTAATTATGTCAGAGAACCATCTTTATATTACAACAATGCATTATTCCCACCCAAACTCTACAAAACAAAAACATTTCTGAAAAAAAAGCAGGGTAAAAGCCCATACCACTTCAGCTGTTCTAGCATTTGTTATATCACCCTGTACTTGAATCACACCTTCAATTGGAGCCATGGGCTGCAAGTCAATGGCTACAATAAGTGGGAGATCATTGTCCCTGGCAAATGATAGCAAAAGGGAAAACCTTAGCTTATAAGACTTTGGGCAACAAGGATCATATATTGTTATTTATAAAGTTGGTAGCCTTATACATAAACAAATTGGTATAAGTACGTGTGACAGGATAAAGAACCCACAAACTTCTATACCGGTTATTAAAGAAAATTAAAAAAGAAAAAAAAAAGTTAAAAAAAAAAAAAAAAAACAAATAACATAAACACAAATGAAGATCAAATCAATGCACATACGTTGAATCTGGGGACAGCTTTGCTGGGAGATACAATTTCCGGCTCAAAACCTATATATAAGAAAGATAAGTTCAAATGTTTAATTGATTCAGTCCCACCTACAGTGGAAGCAATAGCATTTTAGGGTTTTAACAATAAAATAGTCTCCAAGTTCTTAGTAAGATGGATAATTTAAAGAAGACACAAATCATCAATGGAAAGAATACTTTTTACTAATGTAGTAATGTCAGATACCTGACTCCAGCTACCAGGAGCTGCGCACAAGTCCACGACATGTTTCACCCCTGCCAATATATATCATATAGTCCATTTCAAGAAATCAAGATAAACATTTGCTAAAAATCTTAATTGGGGGCATTATAATGAAATGAAAACTTGCCATCTTCATATAGTTTTCAAATATAATAACAAATAGCCAACTTCATGAGATCAGAAAACGAATAATTGAGACTAAATAAGTAAAGGAAAACATTTTCTTGAAATCTGAATTGGGAAAATAGGACAAACGAAAGCTTGCTAGCAATTGCCATATACATATGCATTAAGTTACAACAACTATTTCATTTTTTCTACATACACATTGGCCAATGATAAAAATTTCCTAATCTTCATCTAAAAGGGCAATAGTGTCTTAATAGTTCCAAGTAATTCGAGATTGTGGCTAACACCTTCTTGAACTGACCTCAATTAAAAAACATCAGTGAACAATATATTATTAATTTCACTTCATAAGGAATTAAAATTTGTCAACTTTTTGCTAGATTTTCAAACAAGCACCTTCAAATATGTTAAACTCCTCATCAATCTGAAGGAGTTTAAAGGCACTCCTTGCACGCCACCCTTCCTCTTTAGCTTTCCGATAATAAATATCCTGTAAAGTTCATTTAGTTACAAAAAGTTGGCATACAGTGGGGAAAAAAACACTTTTCAGATCAACATATATTTGAGCAGACAAAACAATGTACCCTTTTATCCCTTGAAGCTTTCCCCATATCCCCAACTTCTGTAAGTCTGCTAACAAGTGAAGGTGAACCCCTAATTCAATCCTGTTCAATAACAATTTAAAGTGAATTTTATAAATCATATCATGTATCATATAAAAATACATAAAGCTCAAAGAAGAGAGAAAGTGAAAGTCTATGTTGCAACATTTATGCACACGTGGCACACTGGCACCACACTGGGCACCAGGGGCATCAAATTTAATCTGGCTATAATTAAGCACACATTGCAACAACTTTATATCCTGTAGTCCATCAGCATCATAGATGTAGCACAATCACATTTCATCTAGCTGTAATTCGTGTATGCATAGCAAAAATATTAGTAAATGCAAGAAGCTGGAAGTTAAAACTAGGATAAATTACAGAAATGCTTTGTTCATAGAACATTGCAATTAATTCCATGTGTTGAATAAAATTAAGGAAAAGACTAACCAAATTACAAAATACCAACAGTCCAAATATGCAAAACACATCTAAAATCTAAAATTACTTGTATACCCGAGCAATCGAAAGGAGTTCAATCCACTTCTCCATGTATTGATAATATGAATGATTGGATAAGTAAAATGTGGGAAGCTAGAATTTGAAATGTACAATGTAATTATCCCCAGTTCTCACCAACAACTCAAACGGATCTAGAGATACTTCCAATATGATAATACACGCAAAACCATTGGAAAGATGAACTCTATTACAGGAGACTCCACAAATTTAGAAATGCCAAAAATTAGGTCAGTTCTCCAAAAACATTGGAAAGAAAAAATGAAACAAAAACAAAAGTTTATGTATATATGCATGTGGGTATGAGTCTAGGGGTGTCAATAAGCCAGCTCACTGAAAATTTTAAAATTAAAATTCTAAACTTCCAATTTTAACAAATTAGCACATTTACATTAGTACATATAAATTTAAACATCATTCAATCAATTTAAATCTCACTAAAGAAATTGTATAAAAAATCAATAAATTAGAACAAGCAAATTCAATCATATATACTCACTGGTAGCATACTTAGCATCAAACTTTCAGAAAATTGCACCAAAATGTTGCAATATATATACACGCACGACTATACTCACTGGTTCAGAGGTTCGCCTGTTCGGTTGCTGAAGCACGTCAGACACAAAGGGAGCGACGACCACGACTGTCGGGCACGCTGTTCGACTCTTCCCAGTAGAGAGGGAGCGACCGGCGAATCGGCTTGCTGAAGTCTGAACGAGCCTGAGGGCTAGTCGGCTTGAGGCAACGATGGACGAGGGTTTTGGTTCTTTGGATTTTTTTATTTTTTTTTTAACTAACCCGACGGGCCAGTCCAAGTTTGACAGTATAACTGTTGGTGATTTGGTGTTTTTTTTTTTTTTTTTTTAATTAATTTTATTTTTGGTCATATAACAATATGTTACAGTATAATTTTAGTCCTTTTTTTTTTTAACATTCACTTTTGATTTTAATATGAGTTATTTCACTTTTGGTCCTATGACTATGGGACCATTTTCACTTTTGGTCCTTAATTATTAAAATATATAGATTTGGTTCCACGACTTTTAAATTCCTACCACATTTGATCCTTTAGATCAAATTTCGTTCACCGACAATTATTTTTTGGCATGTCAACTTACTTTGTATAAAAAATATCGAAATGTTCATATATTTAACAGCATTTTAATAATTTTCTTGACGACTGACAAAAAATAATCATGCAACCATAATATTAAGAGAAAATGAAGATGTTTTGATAAAAAAAAAAAAAAAAAGATTAAAATTGTATAACCACTTTAAAAATGGTCATCCACCGTATAACTTGCCCGTTATATGTGTTATTTTTATTATCTCAAATAGCAATAACTACGGAGTACTTTATTTATTTCCAATGCATTACAAAAAAAAAAGAGGAAGAAGAAAAAAATACAAACCTGACAAAATAAAAATAAAAATTTATCAGATTCACACCCTCACAACCAAAAGAATAAAAATAAAAAATCACTCGACAAGCATTAAAATCCATTGGGCATTTGGCACTCTGGCAGGCGGCTTGTAACAAAGAGAACCCAGCAAGCACCATGAACTAACAGGAGCAGCATCCACTTTTATCTTTCTGCTGCTTCTCCTCAGCGCCGCCGGCGGCCGTCTTGTTGTTGGTAGCCTTCTTTGCCTTTCTGCTGTAGCAAATCGCTGCAATAACGTAATAAACAACATTGATGCTACTTAGAACAGCAAGAACCCAATAGTAATTCTCCAGCCTACTATCAGTCACTTCTTTCTGTATCCAGCTTTTCCCAGTCACACTCTTGCTGATTCTAGCCACCGCCAAAACCGACACCACACTGCCTATAAATCCCAGACCCATCACGAAGTTGGTGAACTGGATACTGTACTTTTTCAGGGACTGATCTCCCGAGGCGGCGGCTTTACCCTCATAGTCTTGGAAGAAATCATGGACGCTTACTTGGAGGAATGCATCGATGGCGATAAGAAAAACGAACTGAGGCACCAGCCAAAATTTGCTATCGTGGTGCAGATATTCCTTCATAGTGTCCTTCCGCCTTATGTTTTCCACCACCGCCGCCGCCAGGCAACATAGTACGGCGTTGAGCATTGCTATTCCGATGCCAAATAGCGGCGCCAACTTCTTTATACCGTCGTCAACTACTCCGAAGCAATTTTTTAATATCAGATGGCACCAACCGAAGACTTTTTTCATCAAGTCGTTGCTAGCACTAAAGCATTGTGTGAGGATGAACTTGGCGGCGTTGGCTAGGAGTAAAAGGACGCCGAGAGGGACGGTGTAAACCCCGGCGGTGGGCTTCATTCTGTCGGCCTGCTCGACAAAGAAGGTGTTTCCGATGGAGGAAACCACCCCACACATTATGAACGATGGCCACACCATCGCGGTTTGGTTGAACATTTTGCAGAAATTTATTTTTTCATCCTTTTTCTTTGTTTTTTTCTTAGTCCCGTTTGCGATTTTCTTTGTTTTTTCCTCATCTTCTTTATAAATCCTGTTTGCGATCGCCAATGCGATCGTGGCCGCGAACCCATAGATGGCGACAATCCCAAACCGCGCACTCCAATGTTGCGGCAGAAGAAAACTGGAGACTCCGGCGATCACCCCTCTCATCAATTTATTAAACATACTTTTTACGTTGCAAAAACCCTCCGCGTTCACACCACGTTCGTCCAGGAATGGATCAAGAGAAACTGCGTGACCTGCCATGCCCACGCCTGTTAGCACCAATGATATGTAGAACGTAGCCTTTTGAGCTGGGCCGTAGCATTCCGGCCGGTCCTCGCTGCAGTTACCGGCCATATTGTCCAGCACCGGCGGCGTTGACATGTATAGAAACGCCAAACCCTGCCCATAGGCCATAGTATTTAATTTGTGAATGACTTGGTTTTCTCCCAGAACCATAGTCTGCCCTGTATTGTGGACCCTAGTCTCAAATAATTTTCAGATTACATGTTTTGTCACTGGAGTTATGTACCTTCACATAACATTGTTAACTACTGATACATATATAAAATGGTAACCACAGACACATAAGTTATTAATTACATGCATGTAGTTAACGATTTATATACCTTTAATTATCATTTTATTTGTGTAGTTTGTGATATTCTTCAATTTATTTACAGGAACACCACACATAAACAGTTAAGTGCAAGTGCAGGAGATAAATACCACTGTCTATTTAATAACAATTGATCGACTATGTGCGTGTATTTTAAGTGAAAATAAATATTGTACTCACAATGCTGTATACTATACTGGAGTATAGGAGCATCCGGGAATTCTTTTTGAAATAAAGCATCCGGGAGTTCTTAATTCCTTGATTTTTGTCCGTCAAGTAAGCACCGTATAAGCTCAAAAGTTTACTAAAGCCAGTCCAAATGTTTATAATTGCAGCTGCATGTGCGAACCCTAGTCCCCACGCATCGGTCAAGTAAGCCATCAAAAGAAACAATGCGTACTCTGCAGCTATATTAAACCATTTCACATGTGACACTGCATGCCATACAAAATTAAGTGAACAGGATTAGTTGCATGTGTTAACACTTGTATCAAATGTTATAACATGGAACAAGTCCAACTTGCATGGTAGATGTTGATCTAAAATTATATTTAAATTAGATACTTATTACAATTAAAATACCTTCAATTTATTTACAGGTAACTGAATGTTCATAATATATTAACTGCACGTACATAACTTGAATGTCACAGTGCAAGGTGGACCGTGCTTCATGGTATAATTTGCCTACTCCAATAAGTGGTTACCTATCCAACTACATATTATTACTCCCCTGTCCTATTTGATGTCACTTGAACTTATTTTTAATTCAATTTTTCATAAAATTAAGTTTAATATTAATATATAAAATTTAAATAATTAGAAACTAAATTAAAACTATTATTAAACACAAAAATAAAAAATGTAAAAATGATTAAAAATTACTGCAGAAAATAAACAAAAAAAAAAGAGAGTTTGTTTGACAGGTGAATAATAACGTGACCGATAAAATGAGATAGAGAGAGTATAATCAATTACTGGGTGCCTAGCCCAAGCCACCCAAACTCAACTTGTTTACTATAGGGCTCATACTAATAAAGCTGACTTGGCCCATATTAATAACATTACTTACCATTTTTAGGAAATTAAAATAATAAGTATAGTAATAACAATACATGAAAATTAAAATTGAATTAATTACCCAAAGTCCACAAAATCAAAGTATTCAGGCAGCAGTTGGAAGATTCATCACTTTGCTGAGTTTGCTCCTTCACTTTGTCAGGTTCACTCCCGCCCTGCATGCTGCCAAAGAAAAATCCTAACAATTTGCAGTGAATTGTGTGTGCGCAATGAGAAATGGAACAAAAATATATATATATCAACCTTAGAGAGAGTCTCTATTATCTCAACCTTCAGAAACCTGAGAAAGCTCTATCAGTGGAGATTGCATTCACTGCATGCACAATATAATGCTGGAATATAAAAAGCAAGGTGGCATGTTGAAGAAGACAGGTTTAAAAGCAATACTAATTGGATGGGAGAACATATTCACAACCTTAAACTTTTTTAAAGTGAATTAAAATAATAGTAGAAGCCAAGTAAAGAACAAAAAGTTGCTAGAAACTCAAGTAAGAGATCGTACTATATATGTGAAAAACATGCTTCATTAACTTGATGTACAAGCTAAAATGAAGCTATCTTTCCTAATTTTCTATGCCATAAAAGTGAAATCATGTATTCTTGGAGCAAATATGGCAATTATATTTAAGTCAATTTTATATAAAGTTAACTATTTACCATGCAACCCTACTAGCGACAAAGAGTGTTATATATAAAGTAAAAATAGTTGCAAATTAAACTTTAACTTATCTACTAGTACTACATATTTAATAGTTTTAAGATTTTCTTTTAAACATAATTATTTACCTTCGCTAATGTTCTTCTTCTCTGATATGTCTCCTAATGAGACTTCACTTAGCTTCCTAACTTTAGTTTCATTATTTATAATGTGTAATATAATAATATATACTTTTAAGAATATTTAGTGTTGACCGTAAATTAAATTTGACAGTATATATTAGCATGCCGTAAATTATTGTATTATTAGAAAAAATAACATTTTTGGTCCCTATATTTATACAAATTAACGATTTCAATCCAATTATGGTTGTAAATTGTAATAAGCAATTTTAACCCTCCAAATTTTCATGATGTGGTGACTTTGGTCGTCTATCTTTTCATGAGGTAGTGATTTTGATGATTTTAATTCATTAGCATATTAACAAAAATATTAATGGTTTATAATTACGAATTGTATTTTTATTTTTATAATATTTACTAACAAGCTCTACATGTGTAATATAATGCAAATGTGATGAACTTTAACGATCCCTATTGGTGAGGGACTAAAATTGTGAAGTTAAAAGGCTACAACATTCATGAAGACCAACAAGTCAAATTTTGCAATCACGCACCCCATCACATCATGACAAGGGTTGTGACGCCCAGTTCCAATGTGCCGTCTTCTTTCGCTGTCACGAGCCTCGTGACACACAATTTCTTGAGTACAAAATAGTAGTATCCTAATATGTAATTTGTTCTCAGTTCTGAACATCACTCAAATTAAATCCTAGCTATTTCCTATTCGTGCTTTTCATATATATTTTTAGGTGCCAAGGACCTTGTGGTCCAGTGGCGTCAAACCCTTCCCTTTATACGGGAAATGGTGGGTTTGAGCCTCAGTAGAGTCAATATTGACTCTTGTGCTTGTAATAGAGTCAATAGTATTCAAAAAAAAAAAAAAAAATATATATATATATATATATATATATATATATATATATATATATATATATATATATATATATATATATATATAATTTTAACACCGGATATCACTAGACCACAAGGTCTTTTGCTAGTCATCAATGGTATAATTTGCCTTTTATATGTGTTATTTTTATTTTTATTATCTCAAATAGCAATAACTACGGATTACTTTATTTATTTCCAATGCATTACCAAAAAAAAAAAGGGGAAGAAAAAAAATACAAACATGAAAAAAAAAAAAAAAATTATCAGATTCACACCCTCACAAAATGTCAACCGATTTTCTCTCAACCAAAAAATGAAAAATGAAAAATAAAAAATCACTCGACAAACATTCATATCCATTGGCCATCTGGCACTGTGGCAGGCGGCTTATACCAAAGAGAACCCAGCAAGCACCATCAACTAGCAGGAGCAGCATCCAGTTTTATTCCCCGGGTTGTTGAGCCTTCTTTTGCTTTCTGGTGTAGCAAATCGCTGCAATAACGTAATAAATAATATTGATGCTACTTAGAACAGCAAGAACCCAATAGTAGTTCTCTAACCGACTATCACTCACTTCTTTCTGTATCCAGCTTTTCCCAGTCACAGTCTTGCTGATTTTGGCCACCGCCAAAACCGACACCACACTCCCTATAAATCCCAGACCCATCAGGAAGTTGGTGAACTGGATACTGTACATATGCAAGGACTGATCTCCGTCTTTCCTCTCATTGACGAAATCATGGTGCAGATATTTCTTCATACGACAGTGGTTTATGAAGAAATAATTGACGTTTACTTGGTGGAACGCATCGATGCTGATAACAAAAATGAATTGAGGTACCAGCCAAAATTTGCTATCGTGGTGCAGATATTTCTTCATAGTGTCCTTCCGCCTTAAGTTTTCCGCCACCGCCGCCGCCAAGCAACATAGTAAGGCGTTGAGCATTGCCGGTACGTTGCCGAGCAGCACCGCCACCTCGTCTAAGGTGTATTTAAAACGATAGCATCGTTTGAAGATTATTTCCATGATCAAGGTGTAGTTAAGATGATAGAATTGTTTGAGGATGAACTTGGCGGTGTTGGCTATGAGTAAAAGGACGCCGAGAGGGACGGTGTAAACCCCGGCGGTGGGCTTCATTCTGTCGGCCTGCTCCACGAAGAAGGTGTTTCCGAGGGAGAAAACCACCCCACACATTATGAACGATGGCCAAACCATGGCGGTTTGGTTCAACATTTTACAGAAATTTATTTTAATATCCTTCCTCTTATGTTCTGTCTCATTCTTAAACAAGTTTCTCATCGCCAATGCGGTGGCGATCGTGGCCGCAAACCCATAGATGGCAACAATCCCAAACCGCGCACTCCAACGTTGCGGCAGAAGCCAACTGGACACTCCGGCGATCACCGCTCTCGTCAAATTATTAACCAGACTTTTATTATTTCTAAAAAGACTCGAAATATTATCGACTTCCACGTTTACATCATTTTCGTCCAGGTATGGATCAAGAGAAACGTCGTGACCTGCCATGCCCACGCCTGTTAGCACCAATGATATGTAGAACGTAGCCTTTTGCGCTGGGCCGTAGCATTCCGCCCGGTCCTCGCCGCAGTTACCGGCCATGTTGTCCAGCACAGCCGGCGTTGACATGTATAGAAACGCCAAACCCTGCCCATATATTATAGTATTTAATTTGTATGTGAATGGCCGGCCTGGTTTACTACCGAACCAGGGCCGATTTTTTGATTTGCGTGGCCTTGGACTAGTAAATAAGTGAGACCCTATAAAAGTATAAATGAAATGCGAATTGAATAAAAGTGATTCCCCTAAATATTACAGAGTAGATTTTTTTTTGAATAATACATAGTAGAATTTAGATCAGTCATGAAAACTTAATTTTGAGCCAATATAATAATCACAAATACATATACTAATTATTGGGTCATGACTGGACTAGGGCCCCCAAAATTTTGGAGCCTTGTGCTGTTGCACATCTTAAGATTCGACCATGACCGGGACTATGTTCTACCATGCATTGGGAATCTTGATTCAAAATAAATTTCAGATTATGTTTTGTACTTACAATGCTGTATAATATAGTGGAGTAGAGGAGCATCCGGTAGTTACCAATTTTGTCCACCATGTGAGCACCGTATAAGCTCAAAAGTTTACTGAGGCCAGTCCAAATGTTTATAATTGCAGCTGCATATGCGAACCCTAGTCCCCACGCATCGGTCAAGTAATCCATCAGCAGAAACAATGCGTACTCTGCAGCTATATTAAACCATTTCACCTGCGATACTGCATGCCATACAAAATTAAGTGAACAGGATTAGTTGCATGTGTTAACACTTGTATCAAATGTTATACCATGGAACAAGTCCAACTTATTGCATTGTTGATGTTGATCCAAAACTACATTTAAATTATGTACATACAGTTAATATATTATGTATATTTAATTAATAAATTATGTACCTATTATAATTAGCATACCTTCAATTTATTTACAAGGTGGACCATTCTGCATGGTATAATTTGCCTAACCCAATCAAGTGGTTACCTATCCAACTACATACAATCATTATTTTTGTACATAAAGTACATTATTTAACTGCATATTATTAATACCCCTTCCCATTTTATGTCATGAAGTTATTTTTAATTCAGTTTTTATAAAATTAAGTTTAATATTAATATATAAAATTTATATATTTAGAATCTATATTAACACTACTATTAAACACAAAAAATTAAATTTAAAAATAATTAAAAATTACTACAGAAAATAAATAAGCAAAGAAAAGAAATTTACTAGCCGGCTAGCCCAAGGCCACCCAAACTCAACTTGTTTACTATATATACGGTTCAGACTAGAGCTGACTTTAGCTTATATTAATAACATTGCTTACCATTTTTAGGAAATTAATAAGTATAGTAATAACAGTACATGAAAATTAAAATTGAAATTACCCAAAGTCCACATAATCAAAGTACTCAGGCTGCAGCATTTGGAACATTCACTTTGCTCCATCACTTTGTCAGGTTCACTCCCGCCCTGCATGCTGCCAAAGAAAATCACACATGAAAAATCCTAACAATTTGCAGTGAATTGTGTGTGTGCAATGAGAAATGGAACAAAAATATATATCAACCTTAGAGAGAGTCTCTGATCTATTATCTCAACCTTCAGAAACCTGAGAATTGAAGCTCTACCAGTGGAGATTGCATTCACTGCATGCACAATATAATGCTGGAATATAAAAAGTAAGGTGGCATGTTGAAGAAGACAGGTTTAAAAGCAATACTTAATTGGATGGGGGAACATATTCAGATCACAACCTTAAACTTTTCAAAGTGAAATAAAATAATGGTAGAAGCCAAGTAAAGAACAAAAAGTTGCTAGCAACTCAAGTAAGAGATCATACTGTACATATATGTGAAAAGCATGCTTCATTAACTTGATGTACAAGCTAAAATGAAGTTATCTTTCCTAATTATTTTCTATGCCATAGAAGGGAAATCATGTATTATTGAAGCAAATATGGCAATTATATTTAAGTCAATTTTATATATAGTTAACTATTTACCATGCAACCCTACTAGCAACAAAGAGTATTATATATAAAGTATGTAAAAATAGTTACAAATTAAACTTTAACTTATCTACAAGTACTACATATTTAACAGTAAGATTTTTTTAAAACCTAATTTACCTTTGCTAATGTTCTTCTTTTCTGATGATGTCTCCTAATGAGACTTCACTTAGCTTGCTAACCGGCCTTAGTTTCATCATTATTTATAATGTGTAATATATACTTTTAAGAATATTTAGTGTTGACCATAAATTAAATTTGACGATATATATTAGCATGTGGTAAATTATTGTATTATTAGGAAAATTGATATTTTTGCTCCCTATGTTTATACAAATTAATTAATGATTTCAGTCCAATTATAGTTGTAAGCAATATTTTTCATGATGTGGTGACTTTGGTAGTCCATTTTTTCATGAGGTAGTGATTTTGATGATTTTAATTCATTACCATGCTAACAAAAACTTTAATGGTTTATAATTACAAATTGTATTTTTATTTTTATATTATTTACTAGCAAGCTCTACATGCAATGTGTAATATAATGCAAATGTGATGAACTTTAACGATCTCTATTGGTGAGGGACTAAAATTGTAAAGTTATTGAGTTCTCTATAAGCTACAACATTTCAAATCATTCATTAACCTTCTTAAAAGGTTAATTTGGTCGTCTGTGATGTTAATGAAAAATATTAATCACACTCTTGGCCTTTAATTTGTAATGGTACTCGGTTAAATGGTTGTAACGAAATTAATTGACCATGCTATAAAAACAAGCATATTGGTATGGACCAATGCTGGGACAAGGTCCTAATAGCTAGAATATAATGACTATCACCCTATCAGGCTCAGGATTGCCTTTCAAGTTTAACAAAAGATAATTTCCACTGATGTTATCCTATGCAATGAGCATAAACAAAAGTCAAGGTCAATTATATACTATCAAATGTTGGCATGCTATTAAAGAAACTTGTTTTTGTCCATGATCAATTATATGTTGCTGCATTAAAGGGAAAGTAACCCAAACGAGCTCAAAATCTTAATTTGTGATGAATCATAAAGAATTTTTACTTCTACAATTAATGTAGTTTATTACAAAGAGGTTTTCAATAATTTGTAGTTTTTTTGTTTCAATAATAACATTAAATCAAACATTATGATTTCTTATTAATTACACATACATGTATGTTTTCATAAACTATCTTATATTATTCTCTTTTTATTATAAATATTTTATGGATAAATCATACCCGGACCCGCCACGGAGTTAGCACGGAGCACGGGTCAAGGATCACCCGACCCGAGAGCACGACCTGGGCACTTTCGGCCCATGGCCGTCCTCCACGAGGTCGGCTGGGCCGAGCTCTGGGCTCGGCCCAGGGGCCCCGGGTCGTGGGTTGACGCGGTCTTATCGGCGTGGGACGCGGTCCAGGCCCGCTCGAGGGGTTTTCTCCAGGTTGTTGAACCTACAGCTAGTATATAAACATGTAACATTGTCTAAACAAGACATCTTCCACTTTTTGTCTTAACAACATCTTTGTCCTGTTATTACCAATCCTGTAATAGCTTTATTATTCGTTCAATATATACAAGTACCTCCGAGGTGCACCTTGATCCATACTTGTCATACCCCCTATATTCTTATCGGGTTTATTGATTCGGGCTACCCGGGTTAATTGAATCCATCAATATTATAACAATACTTCATATTTATTTATATAAGTTAATAAGATCGTGTTTCACACTGGACAAATGGACAATATCTAGTTACAAGAATGCCAGGAAATTAAAGCCACGGATTTGTTACATACGATATTTAAAAAAAAAAACCAGCATCAACTAGCAGCAGCATTGGGTAGGGGTAGGGTCGCCTGGCTTAGATTTGAAACGTGGTTTGAATTTGACGTAGTAAACCACTGCAACTATAACGTACCAAATCAAATTGACGGCACTCAAAGCAGTGAGAGCCCAATAATACTTATCCAACCGACTTTCGTCCACCTCATCCTTAAACCATTTCTTGCACACCCAAACCGACACAACACTGCCCACTTGTCCTAGACCACACACAAACCTCAAGAGGTGTACGGCGTACTTTTTCAAGGCCGGAACCTCATGATCCTCGAAGAAATCTTCCACGGCTTCTTCGAACAACGAATCCAGGATCGTAAGGAAATAAAATTGAGGTATCAGCCAGAATATGCTCATCGGACTATCAATATTCTTCCGCCTCATACTCTCCACCACGGCGGCGCTCAGGCAACATAGCACGGCGTTGAGCATCGAACTTGCGATGCTGACCAGCGCGGCGATCAAATTGCAGCCGCAGCAGCCGAGGCACTTTCTCAGGCATCTGTAGCCGTGTTTGTTGTTGAATTCCAGGAGGTATTTTGCGCCGTTGGATAGGAGTAAAAGGATGGTGGGATGGACTTGCCATTTCCCGATGCCCCGGTTCATTTTGGCCGCCTGCGCCACGAAGAAGGTGTTCCCGGAGGAAGAAACCAGGCCACATATTATGAACGATGTCCATAAAATGGCGGTTTGAAGGCAAATTTTGGTTTCTTCTACTTCTCCCACAGTGCAGAGTTTCCATGATGATCTGCTCTCCTCCTTATTCTTCTCTTCTCCTTCATCCACTCTCCCACTCTCTCCTTGCGATACCACGGCTGCCTTGTCTAACCACCTATTAATAGTGGAAACAATAGTCAAAGCATTTTCATATGTGAAAAAATAATTTAATTTTTTTTCCAACTCATATGGTAAAGAAATGCTGTGAAAAGTGGGAGGTGTCTAATTGCCTATCATTAATCTTATTATATATGTGTGTACAATTTTGGAATTGAGTAGTAAAAGTTAGCTAAATTGATACATTAGGTTTTTGCTAAACTAATCCTAAATCCTCGGACCCAAGAGTTGCTACAGAAAGTAAATAGTAGTTGTTCAGTCAATACCTAGTTCTCAGTCCCACACAACTGACACAAGAGCTGTAAAAATATAAATGTTTTAATTTATTATGATTAATTAATGCTAGGGTAGCTTGGTGGTAATAATAAAAATACATAATAATGTATAGTGGTTATTAAATGGTGGAGTAGTATGGTGGATTGGTGGTAATAAGTATCTTGTTATTGTATGAGATCTAGGAGTTGAATCTTATCAGATATTGGATTTAAATATTACCCTAAAAAAATATCTAGAGTTTGTACAGTTTAGGGTTATTTCGCTCAAAACGATGTTGTTTTGAGTGAAATAACCATAAAAAAAGAACAATATTTAATCAGCCGGCTAGGTGGCTTAGTCAGTGCCTAGGGGTCAGCTGCCTAGACGCCTATTTAAGGTGAAATAGGTAATATGTCTAGACGCCTATTTAAGGTGAAATAGGTGATACGCTATGCGGTCGACCGGCGCCTAGGCAAGGTGAAATAGGTGATACGCTAGGCGGTCGACAAGGTGAAATAGGGCTAGGCGGGGATTAAAGGCGGGATTTTTGAAACAGTGGTTAAGATAGGCCTAGGCGGTCGATCGGCGCCTAGCCCCTAGGCGGGATTTTTGAAACAGTGGTTAAGATATATACATAAAACGTTACCTGCATCGATTAGTATGGGGCAATTGCTTAGCAAAGTTGTCGTCATTGCCATGTCCTTGGTAAAGGTCATTAGGGTTAGCAGGGAGTTGATGACAACTTTTGCGCGTGGCGGCGACAAAGACTCTCAAAACCGTTGTAAGGGCACTCCCATTTGGATCATCGTCATCCTTGTGACTGTAAGACCGGCGCACCGTTCCGACGAAGAATATAAGTGTTGCGGCGAAGAAAATTATCCCGGCAACCCCAAATCTAACCTCCCAAGGCTTTAAAAACGGGAGTGCTAGAGCAGCAATGGCCCCTACTATGAAGTTGAGTTTATTTTTTTTACTGTCATGGTTTTGAAGGAATGTATCCACAGAAACCGCGTTACCCGCCATGCCCACGCCCATTAACACCAATGAGGTGAAGAAGATGGCCTTTTGTGCCGGGCCGACGCATTTCTCGTCGTATTTGTTGCAGTTTCCGGCGAAGTTGGAGAGGACCGGCGGCGTTGACATGGATAGAAACGCCAAACCCTATTTGACCATATGATATAAAACTATAAATGTGCAATCCAAACTATTAGCTTAATTTGAATGGTACAGAGATGGATAAAAGAAAACTAATTATTCAGTTATGTTGTTATAGTGGCTTTATGCATCTTTAACTACAACATTATTATGTTTTTAAATATGAGAGAAATATTATTAGTGCACTTACAATGCTGGAGGCTAGACCGGAGAGCAAAAGCATTTTAACGTTACCAAGACAAGCATCCACCATGAAAGCAAAACTTAAGCTCAAAATTTTGGTGACGCCATAGAACACGTTTATAATTCCGGCAGCACGTGCAAATCCTAGTCCCCATGTTTCACTTAAGTAAGTCATCATCTCGAACAATGTGTAGTCTTCAATTATATCAGCCCATTTCAAGGATGACACTGTATGTGGTACAGATTTAAAATAAAAAGATTTAAGAATAGTTGGTAGCTGATTATATATATATATATATAGAAGTACCGATAATATTCGTTACATTTAATTTATATATATTATTTTTGTTACACTTAGTGATAATAACGCGAAAATGAAAATTATTACGTATAATCCACCGAATGATAGCCACAATGCGTTCCCTGAAGCATGCCATTCCTATCGGTTTGCAGGTTCACTCACTCTCTGCATATATGCAACCAGACAGCACAGCATGACATGAATAAATTGGAAAATGTGTAGTAACGTACTAACTAAATAATAAATGAAACAAATCAAACTTGAGAGAGTTAATTAGTTTCTGAATAAATAATTAAAATAATTGACCTTACTTTAATTAGAAACCTGAGAAGCTCTGTGATATGCATGCATGTATATATCCACGCATGGCAGTGCAAATAAATAGTGAGAAAAAGAGATGGCGTGGCCAAGGAGACATCTCCAAAAGTAGCAAGCTAAGAACTTCTGCACATCTCAACTTTAAAGCAAGAATCAATCATAAAATCTAAAGTAAAGAATAAATTACTGTTCTCAACTCAAGTAAGAGATATAGCTAGAAGTATATGTGAAAAACGTGTTCCTCCAACTTGTGAAACAAACTAAGTAAGGTGGTGAGGTGAGTGATAAAAGAGTAATCCATTTATGTTTATTTTACTTTTCCATGCATGCTTTTAGTATTTGTAATTCTTCAATTTTCCTAGTATAGTTTTCTATTTAAACAAATTTTACTGGGTAAAATTTTCTTGTAATTGTTTTAGATGTAGTGAGAATTTAATTTAGATTTTTGAGTTCAATGTTAATGTGTTTTACAATGGAAATGACAATTGATAAGTACGTGTTTATTTGTCCATATTCCTCCCCCTCCCTCCCTCACCCTATTAGATCATTTTGTTTGCTAATCATTCCAATTTTCATGAGAATAGTACTTATTTATGTTATTTTGCAATGAGTTTGAGTTGGAAAGCATTTGAAGCAAAGATGAGCATTTTCATGCATTTTGATGGGTATTGGAATTAAATGGAGGCCAAATATGAAGCTATGGAGATGGATGCAACACTTAATTATAAGGGAGCCCAAGAGTGGTGTTTTCAATGGTCTTGGTCATTTAGGTAAACCAAAACAAAAAAAGAGCAATAGATCAATGCATTGCAATTTTCGCTCATTTGGATCATTTTTCGGTTATTTGACCATACCTGAGTCTAGGAATGTCCAAATGAGGTGATTCTTGCGCCACTGAAAAACTAACTTGAAGGGATACAACTTTGTTGAAGACCACAAAGGCCAATTAAATTGTTTTGGGGGTAAAAATAGCATAACTAGAAGTCAAAGTAGTTGCACAGAATTTTGCTTACACTGAGAAATGCAATTTCTAGAGAGTTGGGACACAACAACTTACATGGCCGTGTAGGTGGCTATGTAGGTGGCCGTGTCACCCATCTCTTGTTCACTATATATTTAAGCATGATTTCAACATTTCTATTCGATTTTGACCCATGGTTGAACCCTAGACACTCTTTTTTTCACTTCCTTTCATATTTTAAGGTTAGATTAGGCTTAGATTTAGGTTTCTAAACATATTTGAAGCTTGTATTGAAGGATTCAACACTTGGATTTCAAGATTTACCATCCATTTCACTAGAGAAATTTTATTTTCCTTATTTCTTTCTTTTACAAGATTTATGTTTATTACTTGAGCTTTTGTGTTCCTTATGATGTTTAATCATGAGTAGTTAGTTTATTGACTTGAGTTAGGGTTGTATTATCTATCTTGATGCTTAATTTGTGATTATTGCAAAAAGGGAAAGAACTCTAACCTAGGGTTCATTGTGTTTGTGAAGGTTTTGTGTTTTTATCTTGCTTATGATTGATGTACATATTCATTGGTATTTATTTGAAGGATTTCTTGCCTCAATGAAAGTTGGGTGATGAATTCAAGCCACCCTTTGCATAAACCCAATTTGCTTCTATGAAAATAGGAGAAATTGGGTGTTTAAGATGCTAATTGTGCTTGAAGAACTTGGAGTTGATTCACCACGAAAATGGGGCAATTTCTTGTTCTAATCTTTGTATATTTGCTCACATGAGTGACTTATAGACTAGGATTTCTACGTGCATACCCGCTTGATTCTTGGTTATTTGTTCTCGCTAACCCTGTAGGTTGTTGAAACATCTAGATGATAATGCCCCTAACTTGAATCCTATTTCTTTATTTTGTGTTTATCTTTGTGTATATGTGTTAGTCTTACTATTTCCTTAAAATTGTTGTTTGCTCAGCTTCTTGTTGATTTCCTTATGCTATTGCCTAGTTTTGTGATTGCATATTTCATGTCATAACTTCCAATCCCATGAGGACGACATTTCAAACCCATACTTACCATCACTCATTTTTGCTACAATCAACAATCTTGTGTAGACAATAATTCAATGGAAATGCACCTGTATGTTTCCTTCGCAATCATTCCATTACAAAAATCCACTGAAATAGAAAAAAAAAATGTATACAACAGAAGTCTATTAAAATATTTGTATTTATATCACTGCATAGGTGGACAATTCAATAATCACTGCATTGAAATAATTCAAGAACTAACCAAAATATTGCATCTCTGATCTCCTATTGTCATGAATATGCTCAACGAGCTACGGTTATTAGAGGTATTCATAGAAGGACTATTGAGCATATATTGTGCTCACACTTTAATTGGCAAGATGGAGTAGAAGATCTTCTGCATTCATCGTTCGCCACATAGGTTCGTTTGATGAAATATGAACTATTCATCACGATGGAAAAACCACCGTGTTGTTGCCTCCAATTGCCGAAATAACAACGTAACTGCGTAACTCCGATCCTTATGTTCTGATACCATCATCAGTATTAGCGTATTGCTTCTTATAAATCTTCAATATCACAAGTACAAAGTAGCAAATAAAAGTGAGGGCACTGAGAGCTGTAAGTGTCCAATAATACTTATCCAACCGGCTTTGGTCAACATCATTGTTGAACCATTTTTTGCAGGCTAAAACCGAGACAAGACTCAGCGCTTGTCCTATACCCCACACAAGCTGGGTAAGGTGGACCGCGTACTTTTTCATCGACGGAGCCGCGTTAACCTCGAAGAATATTTTCACGGTTTCTTCGAAAGTCACATCCACAATAATAAGAAAATAGAACTGAGGTATCAGCCAAAACATGCTCATCATTTTCTGATGATTAATATTAAGGTTCCTTCTCCTAGTTTCCACCAGGGCAGCGCTCAAACAACATACGACCGTGTAAAACACCGCAGCTGTGGGGCCCAACACTGTTGCCCACTCCTTGGGAACGTTTCTTTCTTGAAACTCTACCATAGATCTAGATTTCAATCCAAGTTTCAAAGTGGCTACAGTGGCGTACTTTGCGGAATTGGATAGGAGTAGGAGGATGGTGGAAGGGGGTTGCCATTTCCCGATGTTGTGATTCATCTTGGCCGCCTGCACCACGAAGAAGGTGTTTCCGATTGAAGAAACCAAGCCGCATATTATGATTGGTGCCCACACAGTAGTCGTTAGAACAGTTAGTTTGGTTTCTTCTACTTCTGTCACATTGCAAACTTTCCATCTGTTCTCCTCCTTGTCCACTCTTTTTCTTGGCAATACCATGGCTGCCTTGTCAAGACACCTAGCTATACATATGTTACAAATATTACTACGAAAATAATATTTCTAAACACAACAAAGTCTCTATACTACACAATTCAACATTCTGAATTAGCGCTAATAAGTTATATTCTTTACGAGGAAGGAATGCTGGACTTGACCCTTCACAATTTTTTGCCCAACAATCACTCCAACCAGTGTTGAACTGTACTTAGCCTTTACAGTCTTACAGGCCTTTGTCCAACAATTTTCTCTCAGCATCGGTCAGGCTTGCTTTATTTCTTTACACAAACTTTATTTTCTTATACTATCACATATTTTTTAAAGCCAAGATGCTGGACTTAATCTTTTACCGGCCTCTACCCAACAATTTCTCTCCATGTTTTCGGAATTGGAATATAATTGATCTAATCGAGTAGTAACAGTTTGCTAATTAATTAAGTTACCTGCAACTATCAGTATGGGGCAATTGCTTAGCAGAGTTGTGGTTTCCTTGGTAAAGTTCATCAGAGTTGGCAGGGAGTTTATGACAACTTTTGTACGTGGCGGCAACTAAGACTCTCAGAACTGTAGTAAGGGCACTCCCTTCTGGCTTATCACCGTAGTTACTGTAAAACCCAAGCTCCTTTCCGGCGAAGAATACCAGCGTTGCGGTGAAGGAAAATATGGCCGGAACGGCAAACTTAATATCCCAAGGCTCTGTATTCGAAAGTGCAAGAGCAGCAACGCCGGAGATACCTATTACCACTAAATTGTTTACACTCCAAAATCCATCTTCTTTTTCTTCTTCTTCTTCTTCTTCAGCTTGCTGGTTAAGATGATTTGAATCAGAGGGGGTTTGGTGGTGACGGAGGAATGCATCCAGAGAAACCGCATGACCCGCCAAGCCTACGCCCATTAACACCAATGATGTGAAGAATAATGCCTTTTGTACGGGGCCAACGCACTGCGCCTCGTATCTGCTGCAGTTTCCGGCGAAATTGGAGAGCACCGGTGGCGTCGACATTGATAGAAATGCCAAACCCTGTTCATTACACTACATATGTTGAGATTAAAGAGAACAAGAAACAATAATAATTATGTTAATGCGCCCAGCAGGCTTGGCGGCGCTTCTGGTGTCATTCACGCGCAACAGATTCTGGAATCTGATGATCTTTTTAACCTTTGAAACAAAAAATCAATATTATGAGGTTAGCTAGGTTGTAGGTATAGTACTTACAATGCTGTAGACTAGACTGGAGAGCAACAGCATTTTAAAGATACCAAGACAAGCATCCGCCAGGAAAGCAAAACATATCTCCAAAATTTTACTGATGCCAAAGAAAAGGTTAATAATTCCGGCAGCGTGTGCAAACCCTAGACCCCAAGTGTCAGTTAAGTAATTTATGAGCAAGAACAATGCGTATTCTGCAATGATATGACCCCATTTCAAACCTGACACTGCATGAATACCGTACGTATGTATAGTAGTACACATACAACAATTAAAACAAATCAAAGCAAGTTTAATTTAATTATATTAATAAACATAAATAATAATGTAAGGATCGGATTAATTGCAAATTAAATTAAATTAAATGCTATCCAAACAGTAAATATTATATTAAAATTAAATTACCCATAGTACACGCAATAGTGCATTCCCCACGAAGCTTAATGCACGCCATCAGTTTACAGCTTCACTCTCGATCGATCTGCATATAACCAAATGAATAAATGAAACAATTTAAAATAATTGAGATTAAATTAAATAGCTAGGGCTTCCTTGAGATAGAAACCTGAGAATATATATAAAGAAGCTAGCTCTAATCTCTGCTATATATATATGTGTGTGTCCAAATCAATTAAAGATAACAAGTACGCATTTTATCACTTCATTTCAACTTTAAGCTAACGAGGAATCAATTCAATATAATGATAAAAGCCAAGTAAAGAATAAATTATTATCAGCAAGTCAAGTTAGACATCGAAAGATGCCGCCGGTACGGTACGGTATATGTGAAACAAATTAATATATTCGACAACCAACAAACAATTACTCCGTACTAAATAAGCCATGCATGCTCCCATGTCCCATCCGTATACAACAATGATTTGCCTCCACTGAAGCTCGAACTCACTCTCATCATCCATGTGAAAGTGTAAATCAGGACACCGGGTGCCACTAGACCACAATGTCTTTGACAATTGTATAGTTAATTCAGTATTACAAATTTCTGTTTGGTTAATGATTAAAGATTTAGAAAGTTCGTTCATTTAATTCAGTTCGATTAATCGAATGCACACCTGATAAGTGTTTATTTGTCCATATTTTCCTTCCTTTTTATTAGATCATTTTGTTTGCTAATCATTCCAATTTTCATAAGAATTAGTGCTTATTTGTGTTATTTTGCAAGGAATATGAGTTGGAAAGCATTGGAAGCAAAGATGAGCATGTTTATGCATTTTGGTGGCATTGGAATCAAATGGAGGTCAAATATGAAGCTAGAGATGAATGCAACACTTATAAGGGAGTCCAAGAGTGATATTTTCAATTGTACGTCTTCGTCAACACCCCTATTAAATACTTTTGCAACTCATATAAAACAAATTGTGAAATTACACTTCAAAATTTAAAATATGAATTATGGTTAATTATCTAATTAAAACTATTAGCAGAAAAGAGTAGTTAATATAATATTAAGTTTAGTTCTCGATTTTTGTTTTTTTGGGACTTAGTTCTTGCTAAAGGTAAAAAATTGTGTAAGACCGTCTCAAATATCATTGTTTATAAAACGGATCAGGTTGTAGACAATTGAGTATGTAAATGTTATAATTTCAGTTATAAGTAATACTCCGTACAATATTTATCATTTGAAACAATAAATTTTACTCTAAATAGTATAATAATTTAACATTTAAGTATTACAATGTCTATCATAGGTACCCTAACTAACGATTTATTTTTAATTCAAATTGACATTAAATTTTCTACAATAAGTATTCCAATTTCTATCACAAGTAACATTATTTCACATATAAGTATTACAATCTTTGATGCTTAGCTTTAAATGCTATATATTTAGTCGGACTAATTATTTGATCAAAATTTATGTTAATTTTATATTGTATATTTTTAAATACATTTTAACATATTTGTAATATATGCTTAATCTAACAATTATGTCAATTCTGATTGGGATGCGATTCGAACCTAAGACATTTCTTATAGAAACTAATGACTAAGTTAAGAATAATAAATAGTTAACGGAATATTCCATTAATAAAGTTTATACTAAAAATAATATAATATATGATAAAGAATGAAAATCATAAAAAAAAAAATACTAAAATCAAAATAATATGAACCATTTATTTCGACAAATAATTACACCAGTATTTTTTAGTTTGGCATAATTTTATTGGCTCTAATTAGATTGGTAGATGTAGAAATTTTAATAGAATGAGTTGGATGGAATTTCACCCCATATTATAATTAATTATAAGTTTAAATATGCAGCGTACCAAAGAACGTATCACAAGAAGAAGGTAGCAAATAAAAGCGAGGGCAGTGAGAGCTGTGAGAGTCCAATAATACTTATCCAATCGACTTTGGTCAACATCATTGTTGAACCATTTTTTGCAGGCTAAAACCGACACAAGACTCAGCGCTTCACCTATACCCCACACAAACTGGGTAAGGTGGAGGGCGTACTTTTTCATGGACGGAGGGGAGTTAGTCTTGAAGAACGCTTTCACGGATTCATGGAAAGTCGCATCCACGTTAATAAGAGCATAGAACTGAGGTATAAGCCAAAATATACTCATGGTCTCATCATCATCAATGTGGTGCCTCCTAGCAGTTTCAACAAGGGCAGCGAACAAACAACACATTACCGTGTTAATCATCGCATATATGGGGCCGATCATTGATCCAAACTCGCTTGATTCTGCTAGAAGCTTTAGTCGTGTGGATTTAAAGGCGTATTTGCAAGCGGCTAGCGTGGCGTACTTTGCAGCTTTGGGTAGGAGTAGGAGGATGGTGGTAGGGACTTGCAATTTGCCGATGTTGTGATTCATCTTGGCCGCTTGCACCACGAAGAAGGTGTTTCCAATTGAAGAAACCAAGCCGCATATTATGATGGGTGGCCACACAATAGCCGTCTTAATAGTTTGTTTGGTTTCTTCTACTTCTGTCACACTGCACACTTTCCATTTGTTCTCCGCTCTCTTTGTTGGCGATTCGATGGCCGCCTTATCAAAGCACCTGTCATGTATATATATTTGTATAAGTTAGGCTTACCACTATATAAAAAGTTATAGCTAAAGGAAGGGCATGCAACTTTATTATAAGTTACCCGCAACCATCATCAGTATGGGTCAATCTCTCAGCAAAGTTGTGGTTTCCTTGGTAAAGTTGAGCAGAGTTGGCAGGGAGTTTATGACAACTTTTGTGCGTGGCGGCAACTAAGACTCTCACAACTGTAGTAAGGGCACTCCCTTCTGGCTTATCACCGTAGTTACTGTAAAACCCAAGCTCCTTTCCGGCGAAGAATACCAGTGTTGCAGTTAAGGAAAATACGGCCGGAACGGCAAACTTAATATCCCAAGGCTTTATATTCGAAAGTGCTAGAGCAGCAACGATGGAGATAACTATTACCAGTAAATTATTTACACTCCAAAAACCATCTTCTTCTTCATCATCAACTTGTTGGTTATTAAGATCGTTTGAATTATCATCACCCGGAGTTTGGTAGCGGCGTAGGTATGCATCCAGAGAAACCGCCTTTCCCGCCATGCCTACGCCCATTAACACCAATGATGTGAAGAAGAATGCCTTTTGTACAGGGCCAACGCACTCCGCCTCGTATCTGCTGCAGTTTCCGGCAAAGTTGGAGAGCACCGGCGGCGTCGACATTGTTAGAAATGCCAAACCCTGTTCGTTACATACACTACATACGTTAAGATTAACGAGAACAAGAAATAATAACAGAGTAAATAAAATGTGGTTTACCCTATAATAGTAAAAGCTATTTGCGTCAGTATGTGATTTACCCGACCCGACCCCAAAAATCAAAATTCTGTAGGTATAGTACTTACAATGCTGTAGAGTAGAGTGGAGAGCAAAAGCATTTTAAAGATACCAAGATAAGCATCCGCCATGAAAGCAAAAGATATCTCTAAAACTTTAGAGATGCCAAAGAAAAGATTTATAATTCCGGCAGCGTGTGCAAAGCCTAGCCCCCAAGTGTTAGTTAAGTAATTTATGAGCACGAACAATGCGTATTCTGCAACGATATAAGCCCATTTCAAACCTGACACTGCAAGTAGTACACATACAACAATAAAACATAAATAATAATGTAAGGATTGGATTAATTGCAAATTAAATTAAATTAAATGCTAGCCAAACAGCGAATATTATATTAAAAAAAATTACCCATAGTACACGCAATAGTGCATTCCCCACTAAGCTTAATGCACGCCATCAGTTTACAGCTTCAAATGAAACAAATTAAAATAATTGAGCTTAAATTAAACAGCTAGCTTCCTTGAGAAACCTGAGAATATATATAATGAAGCTAGCTCTCATCTCTGCTATATATATGTGTCTCCAAATCAATTAAAGTTAACAAATACGTACTTTATCACTTCATCTCGACTTTAAGCTAACAAGCTAAGGAATCAATTCAATATAATGCTAAAAGCCAAGTAAAGAATAAATTATTATTAGCAACTCAAGTAAGACATCGGAAGATGCCGCCAGTACGGTACGGTATGTGAAACATTTTGTTCCTCAAACAGTAAAACTTGTGAAACAAACTAATTAAGGTGAGTGATAAAATCCAACTGACATTATATCATAGCATAATCGCATTTTGTAAGTATCATAATTACAATCATTTTACTGGTCTTAAATAGTATAACAATAATTTTACATATAAATCTAATATCTATTATAAGTAACAATTTATTTATTTCAAATAGGTATTAAATTTTATGTAATAAATATTTATGATTTCATCCTAAATAACAAATAACTGTCATGCCAAGGACCATGTGAAATGGTTAAGTAAAATAATCACTTTTGTTTAGTACTAAATATGAATTGAAATTAAAAAATAAATAATAATAATAATAATAATAATAATAATAATAATAATAATAATAATAATAATAATAATAATAATAATTTTTGCCTCTAATGGTGAATTTGAAATGCATCAATTACAAGTACCAAACTGGAATTATCTAAAAAATAGTATAACAAAGACATACATCAAACTGGAATAATCTCAAATAAACACTTGGCAAAAAGAATTATTCCAGAATGATTCTAAATTCCCAAGTAAGCAATGAAACATAGGCAAAAGTAAATCAACAACACAATCATCAGGCGAGGCCTTGCACCACTAATTTCAATACATAATTGCATTGCCAAAATCATGGACAATCCGGTCAATATTCCAATGATTGAGAGAGATGCCTGATACTAGCTAGTTTATCAATGCAATCTGCTAGTCATTTTCAAACTTTTGAGGAATAAGCAGAGCAGGTTTAAAGGCTGCAACAGCAATCCAGTATTCAACCATTCCATGAGGTTGATAAAAGGAGAGGAAGAAAGCAGCCTTCTTGAATAGAATTGATTAATCTTTGACAAAACTAGGAACATTGGTGAACAAATGATCAAAGAATCTCAGCAGCTAGTACTCTACATACGCTGTGCATTTGTTCTTGCATTGATTGGTGAACATGATGACATTTTCGTTATCAATGATGAAACAATCCCAGCACTATACATTCAAGAAACCATGAGTGCACCAGAAAAATGGGAACTTTGCCAGACCTCAATCCCCTCAGCATTTTCTCTGGTAACAAATAGCCTATCTCCACCACCCTCAATCTTCTTGATTGTCCCTCTTTCAGAATCATCCACTTTATCCACATAGTTTCTCCTGTACATTCCTTCTGACAAATCCCCTTCATTCTCGGGTTCTTCGATTCTTGACCATACCTCCAACTCCCCCTCTCTCCCCACAAACACTTGTTTTCTGTAACAATGGATTAAGAAACTACTCAAACTATCACCATTTCCAGTATACCTCATACTCGGATTCTTCTCCTTCAAATAAACCCACGGGTCATCGCTTAATTTCCGAAGGTCTGTCACTGCCAAATCGCCGGACTTGGAGCAGAGCTTGAACAGAGTCAAATCCTCTGGGTCCACCGCCACGTCAGCAAATGGGTCTCCGAACCTGCTGCTGCGGCCCGAACCAGGCTCGTTCGTCTCCCAAACTACCTCCGCGGATCTCGGGTCCCATAACCGCACGTATCCGGAATAACCGAACGCCCCGGCCGATATGGAGCTTCCGAACAAAGCTCCGATCTCCGGCACGTACGTCATCTTTCCGATGACGGTCGTTTTGGCGGAGTTGCCTGATTGTCTCCCCAACTCCGAGGTCACTTTCATGGTGGACTTGTCGATCACGAGAATGCAATTCTCTCTGTGTTGGCACTGAAACGAAGCGAAAACGGAGTCGTCGGAGTCGGCGATGGCGTTGACCCGCGCCTTGTAAATTCTAGGGTCCGATGGATCAGTCCACTCCGTCGACCCGATTCGCCGCCCGTTCGCCAAGTTATAGAAATGAAGTCCGGAATCAAATTCCGAACCTATCGCCGCAATATCCGGGCGGACCGTTCGAATCGAGCTAATATAATCCAGATGTGTCCGTACAGTTCCGGAATGACTCAAACTCCAATCATAGATCGATATCTGACCACCGTGAGCAATCCAAACCGATCCGTCGGAGTCGATGGCGTTGAAGTCGGAGACGATAGCGTCGGAGGAGGGTTTAATGGTGGTGAACAGTGAAGCGTCAATTCCACTGAGTTGAATCGGAGCGAGAGCAGATCTGAGTTGGGAGTCGATGCCGTAATAGAGCGCCTCGTCGATGAGCTCTTGATTTGAGAAGCGTCTGGCGGTGGAGGGGAGGCGGTTAGTCCGGAGGAGGGAGAGGAGGGCGGAGAAGATTTCGGGGTCGCGGTCTATGAAAACCTCGTCATGGAAAGGGCGGTTGGATAAGGCGGATAAAAGAGAGTCGGGACCGCCGGACTGGAGCGTAGAGACGGTGGTCTCGAAGAGCTTGCCGCCGACGTTGAGTTTGACCCGGTCACCGGGCTGGGCATTTTCGGGATTTCGACGCTCCTCCATGATTATGAAGCAGAGAACCCAAAGGCCGTACGAGAGTTGTGGGGGCAATCTAGGATTCTAAGACGCAACGCTAAGTTTTGGCGCAAATTATATCGTGGACCGTGGTCCACAATGCATCGTGGACCGCGGTCTCAAAACGACGTCCGTTTTAATTAATGAAATAGACGGATGAATTCGCGCCACTCATTTTTTTTTTATATATACTACACTTTTTTTTCAACACAACTACAGTTATCTTTCAACACAACTGCAGTTACTTTTTGATATAATTACATTTGTATATAAGAACTGAAGTTTTGGGGAAGTCATTTTTGTCAACGAGTTACAACTACTTTTACCCAACAAAACTAACTCCCAGATGCCCATAATGTTAAGTTATGAAGATAAGATTGGGCTGCCATTCAACATCTTTTCCCTTAATAGGCACAAGGCAGTGAGGCACTTTGGGTTGCATGGAAAGACCCCAGTTTTTGGGCTAGTCAGAAACTGGACCCTGTCTTACAAATGCAAATGCCACATTTTTTTCACTTGGATCCAACCCAAAAATGTTGGTCCAAAGTTAGAATTTTTGATCCACATTCAAAGACTTAAAACTAGGCAACACCCTTTTAATTTTTGAAGCTAACATCTTCTGATCTTCCTTAGTTTCTTGAGTCATGTGTTCATACACTTGTTATACCGTGAACCATGGTCATGACTGATACTGTAGTTGTACAGAACGGAGGTTGTTTCATCCGTCTGGAACTGCAGTTGTGTCGAACTAATACTGTAGTTGTGTTGAGAGTTTATTATCGAAATGGTCCCTCGACTATTGCAAAATTACCAATTTAGTCCTCGACAATTTTTTGTACTCAATTAAGTCCCTCGACTTTGAAAATTTTAACCAATTTGGTCCTCCGTTTATTTTGTCATTAAAATTGGGACAAAATTGGTAATTTTGCTATAGTAAATGGACCAAATTGATAGTTAATTTTTCACTGAAATGGTCATTGACTATAGCAAAATTATCAATTTAGTCCCAATTTTAACGGCAAAATAAACAGAAGACTAAATTGGTTAAAATAAATTTTTAAAGTCGAGGGACTTAATTGGGCACGAAAAATTGTCGGGAACCAAATTGGTAATTTCGCAATAGTCGAGGGACAATTTCGGTAATAAATTCTTGTGTTGAAAGGAAAAGTTGCACAGTTATTTTCATTAATCAAAACGACGTTGTTTTGATACCACGGTCCACATTATAATTTGAGGTATTCATATATTTAGAGCTAACTTGCATACCGGGTCGGGCTACCTATTAAGGTAAGATTGGGTTTGAACATTATAGTCTTCTTATAGATTCATCAAATAGAAGGCCTTAGGCTTTGGCATGTCCTGCTCGGCTAGCTCATCTTGACAACTTAACTCTGATAAATATGTATAACTCATCAAATAGAAGGCCTTAAGCTCCCCAAAAAAACTATAATGTCCCTGTACTAACATATATGCAAAGTTTCTCTTGTCGCCAAAAACACTGTTTTAATTTGTACCAAGGGTAACCTAGTTGTCCTGCAGATAAGAGAAATAAGGTTGTTTTCCATGGTTGATGTGAACTTGCATGACCTGCAGCTTTCAGTACCTCCATTTTCACACATACATCTCCTTTAGCTTCTTCCTCGCAATATCAACTATACTTTTTTTTAAATACTCATGATTTTTTACAAGGTAATATATAATCTATACTTTTTCAAATAATTTCAGTCTGAATTGAGATGTTAGGTTTTGGTTCAAATTTATATATACTCAACTATTTATTTCAAATACGGCAGTTATAGCCGTTAATAAGTTAATTCCACATGCAGGTGGTAATTAATTAATTATTAAATCCAAATTAAACACTTGGCACATTTGTAATCACACACTGCATAGTTTAAAGTTTATTTAAACATGCATCTAAGACAGCAATATATACATACGCACACAAATCAGTGCTATCTACACTTTCATGTGCTCATATTATTTCTGCATCTTACATCGATGAAATTTATATTAATTTATTTATTCATATGGTTTCACTTATATTATTTTGTCTGCAAATTCGCAAAAAACCCCCAACATGTCTCACATGCCACTGCGTCCACAAACCCAACCATCATCTCTGACATCCATTCACCCATTATATTGCCTTCATTTCCACTTTTCTCTCTTCAATCCCACAAATCTAGTCATGCTCTACTTAAATGATTAAAAACAAAACTAAAAATTAAGATTATCATTAAGCAAATAATTAATATTTAAATAATAAATGTGTAGTTTAATAACTAGTTTAGTTTTTTAATTGAGACAAAAGAAAATTTAGTATTAGAAGTAAACATATGAGAAAGGTCATAGAAAATTAGATCGCTTCAATCACAATATCTTTTTAATCTAAACTTACTCTACGATAAACTACTTTAATAAGGAAAAAATGTGAGCTTGACTTTTCAATGGTTAGCTTTTCCCCTTCTTTTATATACATAGAGAGAGAGAGTCAGGTTCTCGCGTGACCGTGCAGTCATTTACTATTAGGTACGCATAAATGTGCTACAAATTGTTCAGAAACGCACCATTAGGTGTAGTGCATTTTGTGATGCATTTATGGATTTCATTCTGGTGCATTTCCGAACACTGTGTAGTGCATTTATGCATACCTAATAGTGCAATTCGCACCGACAGCACAAGGAGCCCTATCTACATTTGATCCAGTATTATATATATATATATATATATATTCTGAGTTAGAAATACATTACTATAAACCGCCAAGGTTGAAGCCATTGGCCACTTTATTGAATGTTGACTGAACAAAATGCGTAAAGTGGGGACAAACAAGACGGCCTTTTGATGTTATTATATTGCAGTGTAGTAAGCAAGCAAAGATGATAGTATATAGGAATGCTAGCTAACACAATTACTGCAAGAACAACCCATTGATTAATTAATGGACAGTTCAAATTATTTAAGCATGCATGCCATTATACAGTACTGGGAATATATATGCAATGTAGCCAAGTTTTGTCTGGTGAAAAAACATGGCCCACCAATATGTTTTGTTTCAATTATCATTATCAGCACATATTATGCAGCCCTGCTATAATAGTGTTCAATTTGAACAGCACCACAAAAGCCCTACAAACTCCCCAAAGTTTCATGAGCTAGGAATGCCATTATGCATACATCCATGTCCCATCCACTTATCTCGGTTGAGTGGAGGTTAAGAGAGTTTAACTCAACATTCTGTCATTGAAATTGTTTGGCGGAGACTAGTGAAAGACCAAATTCAGCAAATTGGTGGGTAGGAGATTGCTGGACAGAGGCCTAAAGGGCCAAGTCCAGCTCCTTGCCTCTAAAAAATGTGACTGTATATAAGAAAATAAAGGTTCACCTTCGCTGTGAGCTATAGTTTTTGGCATAGTAGTAAGCGCTTGATCCTAATAGAAATGTAGCGTTGATTGTTATGTAAGTATAAAGAAATAAAGTTGCGCTTTTATTTCTAACTATAATTTTTTACATAATTAATAGTGAGGACTTGATCTAACAATGGGTATTAGAGTAGGTACTAGGAGGGGATTGTTGAGACTGACCTAGTGGTAGGTGTTTATCTTGGATATCACATTTCTAATAGATCTTGGAAAGATTTAGCTGAATTTAATTGATAGATTTGTTACTGAGTTAACAAGATAAGGGTAAGTGACAACGCAAATGGTGGTCAAATTTGTTTGAAGATTTAAGTGAGAATTCAGATTGGTGTAAAATAATGAGTAGTTGAGCATGGGGTCGCTTCAACTGGTGCATGTAACATGAAACTGTTACATTGCAAATCCCCAGAACATAAGTGTTGAAGTAATAAATGAATAACATGGGGGTGATGACGATGATATGCATGCAGTTAGATCACTTTGACTACATGAGGAGGATTATATATATTATATTTTTGTTAATAGAAAATGGCAAGCGGAAATTGAGAGACAAGCTAAGGTCAAAGGTAATTTATTTAGTATGATTTTACCTTGGAATTGGGGAAGTAAAAGGGTTATTTAGGATTACCAAGAAAGATTGCAATTTGCAAATTGAAAAATGGATTGCTTAGAATGGGCGAAATTCTAAACAGCTTCTGTCGGCGTGGTTTTGCGTGAGTGTGAATTTCACCGTGCCGACACAATCGGTGGCGTCGCCGCCGTCCGCGCTTTCGGAGCACTTGATCCGTTGCTGCCGGAGTTTATTTACCTTTTCACATTGCATCCTTTTTTTTTTATCCAACAACAAAGTATCCCTACTTTAACTTTTATTTTTATTTTTACAGCATTAGATAACTTATGACGAGAGCAAGAGTCTCTCTCAATTATTAAATGGTTTATCACATTATGAATATATTATTATTATCATTGTAACACGTATTTTGTTGTATAAGTTTTCATCATCACCATGCACAAACCTCAAAGCAAGGTGAACTCCTAATTTGTTTTGAGAAAATACTATTTGCATTAAACCTTAACTATTACTATATGAATTCTAACCATTTTCGGTTCCAAAAAAGCATTTTCAAAACTATTTTTGTTCAATTTATTGTTTATTTATGAATTATGAATTCTAGCTACCGCACTACAAATTAGTTAAAAGACCTGTCAAATTATATTGTAATTAAAACAAATATAGCAGAACTCTTACTAAGAAATTAGATAGTATGGGCAACCCCAACCAAATTGATCAAGCTATTGGCCTACTGACTATGGTCACGAGGCGGAATTAACTTGTTTACTAATTTTTTTAATGAAATAAATTTAGAAAATGGCAATTAAACATTTTGTAGGGTTTTGTAAGTTTTTAAAGAAAAACGTTTACAAAACGCGAAAACGTTCACTCTTAAGAATTTATGTGCATCATAAATAAGGAGTACATAAAGGATTCAATTCATTTCGGGGGCACATATAAAAATTGAACTTTGTCTCATTATATTTTTCAGTGAATATTGTATTGTATTTATCGTTTCAAAAGAAAAAAAAAATCTATCAATCATTGAAGAATCATCTGACTAATATATATTAGGAAGAGAGAGAAATGCCGCCGCCATTAGATAATATAATGAGAATCTATCATCATATATATCCTGCATGTTTATTCCTTTAATTGTTTGTTTTTATCCTCTATGAAAAGGAATTCATTTAGTTTAAGCAAGCAAGCAACATGTTAATTACCATAGTTTTGGTCGATTTAGGATGGATAAACACCGCAAATGTGTGTGGGTAGGTGATGCTTTAGGGAATAGGGATATGAATGATGTCCTATTCTCCCTTGTAGTTTCCCCCACCAATCCAAAAAGATTCCAAAGACTGAGAAGTAAAAGCTAAAGGAAATGACACTTAACACACACTTTGAATTGCTTCTTCAACTCTCTCTCTCTTCACTTAATTATCCTCACCTCATAAATTATATTATGTGACATGAAATGAAAGCTCACAAAAAGTTACTACCTACTGTAGTAAAAAGGATATTGTTCCATTATTCCTCTAAATTATTGATAAGAAGATGAGTCAAACTTTAATAGCATGTCGAAATCACATATGTTATAGGAACCCAAAATTGAAATGAAATAAAAATGCAATTAATATTATCCAAAGATCAATCATCAAGAATTGAAGATTGGACCAAGTTTTGTACTGTGTAGGTATAAATAAAGATGGAATTTTGGTACCACTAAACAGAACTGCGCTAGGAAGTAGGAATGAAGAGCCATCCATATATATATATATATGATATATCCATATTTCGTTTTCATGGCGTTAAAGGAGGATATATGCCTTGAACTGAAAATAATGTTGAGACAACTTGGTATTTAACCATTTAATGCTTGATGGTATGAATGCCGGAGAGTGGGGACCCGTTTTGATGTTTGGTACAAAATAATGTTCGGACCCCATTTCGGGTCGGTTTCATGGGTCCAAACCCTTTCTATCTATCCGAACCATCCAATACAATTATTCAATTTGGATAGATTAGGATTGGATTAATCACAAGTATTATTATATTTACCCATTCACCGGATCTACAAAATCAAATAAAATTATGAATTTCGTAAAGAATGCGTTTAGGGTCAAAGCTTATCCTAAGTAAAATTTAAATTCTATTACACACGAATTGAATTCAGATTAATTGTATGGTGCTGGATATATACTAAATGTAAAAAAGTATAAACGAATAAAATTGTGATGCTTTTTTTTATAAGCTTACTTGCATGACCTCAAACTGATGTCACAAATTAATTGAAAGAGAAAGTTATAAACAATATAAATAGTCACAAAAATTTTAACCAAGTTGTAGTATTAGTCTTCTTAAGTTGAAAAAATTAAAGCAATCATATCTTAGCCATAACCTATAAACTAAAATAGCCCCCAACATGGCACCACACAAAAATCAAATTAACCCAGAAAAAATTTTATATATATATATATATATATATATATATATATATATATATATAGTTTATAAGTATTTTAGTGTTTTCTTGTGCGAGACAACAAAAAACACAAAACACGGTGTGAGTAAAAATTTAGAGACTATTCATGTTCATATTAAATGCTTAATTAGGAACCAAAAATCATTATTCAGTTATAATTGAGGAACTAAAACCACACAACATTTTTAAACTATTATCTCAAACGTTCCACCTAAATAGTATTTATAACACATGAATTATCACAGTGCATATATTATAATATTTTCTGATAAACTTTTATATATATATATAGTTTATTTGTCACTAATTCTAAGATATAATATTTCCCTTTAACCTTTGTGATGCTTTATATTAGGAGCTAGGTTACCTCCAAAGCAACCTAGCTCCCATTTTGAAAGTGATGAAAAAGCTATGGCATGCAAGAGATAGATACCATATTGGAAAGGGAGAGGACTTGTATGTATAGCTATAAATATACTATGAAGTACACACTTTGTATAGCCAATTAAGCAGCATGCACTAAGGCAAAACTTGGAAAGACAATTTGTGTGTTTGGAGTGACTTTTTGGCCCCTACTCCTTCTAGGGTTCCCCCTACTCCATTTATCCCAGGCCACCTAAGATTCTTTATTTTAATTAAGTTGTTGCACGTTGATGATGATGAATAAAAGCTAGCTTAGCCTTAGCCCCATATGAAAGAACCCATAATTCCCTTTCTACATTTCCCTTTCAACCTAGCTAGCATCCAAAGAATACCTATAGAGAAGGGAAGAAAACATAAAATCATGTTTTGTTAGGACCACACACTTGGGTGCATGAATTGAGAATTCTCAATTTATTAGTTACAAGTACAAGATATGTAAAATATATCATTATTATTGATTAGGTTATTAATGCTTTTGTAACCACAATGTTCCAAATTTTACGGAGTGATCTATTAGAACCTAAGCTCACACCACCAGGTTTGAATCTATAACTATTCATTTGGAAGGGTAATCAGGATACCATCACACTACATAGTTAATATATAACCCATTTTACTATTTTAAAAAAAAATTTAGTGTTGTTTGACTATTTTTCCTATACCGAGTACAACAAAAATGATATATTTAGTTTATCCAGTAATATATTTGATATAAGTGTTAATAGTATTTTGAAAAATAAAAATACTTAATTGTATTTCATATTATCAACAAATAGAAAAATTCATATAATTAATAGGGGGAATCACTGTTTTGGTCCCTCAATTGTTGTCAAACTGTCAATGTTGCCCTTTAATTCCTTTTTCATCGATTTAGTCCCTGAAAATAAATGATTTTAGTCACTTAACTCCATCCGGTCACATTCCGGCGAAAGCTCCGTTTTGACAGGGGTAAAGATGTCTTTTACCTTTATTGACCACGATTCCAGGTGTTCCATTCTCACTTTGGCCTCACATTTCTTAGACAACGTCGGATCCCCTCCTCTTCCAGTCTTCCCTTGCCTCACCCGCCGCCCCTTGCCTCGCTGCTCTCAAGCCAAAGCTTCCAGCCCAAACCATCGCTGCCTTGTCGGAGCACGTGGAGCCCGCCGACACCATCATCGACGGCGACTTCCAGCCCAAGATCTGTTATCATCCTCGTCAAGGCGAGGGCTCCAGACCGCATCTCCGAAGTCTCCGCCACAACTGTTATCATCGGCCACATCTCCGTTGCCGCATCTCCGCCTCGTCAAGGCGACGACGACTTCCGCCAGACCTCTTCCAATCTTCCCTTGCCGCATCTCCGCCACATCTCCGAACAGAAAACAGAACAGAAAATGGTAATGGTAAACAAAGTTTTGAAAATGAAAATTTGAAAATAGAGAAAATGAAATAGAGAATGAAAACAGAACAGAAAACAGGAAATTTAGAAAACTTGGTAAACAGACCCTAACTGTTTAAACTTTTGATACTAGCATAACTCCATAAACTAACCGCAGAAGAGTGACCGGCGGCGCCGAGAGTGCAATCGACGAAGGAGCGGAGGCGGAGAGAGGCAAAAACATCCAACACTTCGCCAAGCAAGACGGGGACGTGGGAAGAATTTTCATTCCCGTAGAGCTTCAGAAAGCTATCCTCGTCAAACTCCTTCTCTGACCGCGTCCTTTTCTTCACCAGATACTCTCTGCTTTTCTTCTTCTGCGCGATACTGCTCGTAATCTCATTGGCTTTCGTTTTGTTTCTCCTGGCGCGAGTGGTGGAGGTGGCGAAATTATTGTTTGCGAGGAGCTCCAATTTCGGAGTCGGCGGCGGCGATATGGTGGTTGGGGAGGGAAAGAAGAGTCGCCGGATTAACGGTCTAGCAATCGCCACAGGCATGGCAGAAGAGCATAGACCCGATTTCAAACATACCCATTTGGTAAAAGACATCTTTACCCCTGTCAAAACAGAGCTTTCGCCGGAATGTGGCCGGATGGAGTTAAGTGACTAAAATCATTTATTTTCAGGGACTAAATCGATGAAAAAGGAATTAAAGGGCAACATTGACAGTTTGACAACAATTGAGGGACTAAAACGGTGATTTCCCCTAATTAATATTATCAATACATAGAAAAATTCATATAATTAAAATTAATGTTAGAGTGAAAGTGAAATTGACCTTGTGAGTGACAGGACACAAAAGGAAAAACTAATAAGAGAAAAGGTAATTTCATAATTATGATAAGACATTACAATAATACTTTAACTTAATACGAGTGGTTTCACTTTTTTTTAAGGTTATCTAATGGGTTAGATATTAACTACGTAGTGTGATGACATTTCGATTACCATTTTAAATATAAATTCGAACTCTAGTGGTGAGGGCGACTTAGATTTTTTGGGCTGAAAATGTTAAGAAAGTATAGATTAAATACTATCTTGTAAGGAATCGTGAGTATTTCAAAATTTAACTATTTTATTATAATATTAAGTAATTTTGTTATTATTTTATTTAATATTATCATCAATTATAAAGAAACTCTTAAAATATAAAAAAAAATACAAATAATAATTTTTTTTATAGAAATTGAATTATAGGTGAACTCAATACGTTATTTGTTTGTACATTTTTAATTATGTTATTAAATATAAATTTATTTCGGATAACAAATGTTAAAATCTTGTATATATATATAGTAGATTCAAAAGTAAAAAAAGAAAAATTATATGTATTCCATTTAAACTAAATATGTCCACAAAATATTATAAGTATAAGATTTAAAAATACTCAAAATTAGATTTATGTTAACTTGTATGTTAGTCTAAAAATTAAATTAAAAAAGAGTATTAATAAAAAAAAATTTATAAACAGAAAAAAAAATTGAAAATTAAAAATGTAAAAAATAGAAAACAAAGAACAGAACACCAAATAAACAGACAATAATATACAAAGAGATTGAATTGGAAGGAGAATAATATACAAAGAGATTGAATTGGAAGCGGTAAAAGCGGGACCCATGTGAAGGGCAACGATGGAACAGATTCCCGAATTTCTCAGGCCTCGTGCTCTAATATCCTATCCTTAATCATTGTTTCTTCCACTAACACTAATGTTTAATGTTTTTATTTTTGTTTTCTGCAAATAAATTTTATTTTTATAACTTTAAGGAAAGTGAAAATTGGCATGGGTTGACAAAATAAATAAATAAAAAGCCTCTAATGCCATCTCATTATTGGTATACACTATACTCCCCATCATGACATCACTTTGCTAAGTCCTCTACTCACTTCTAATCATGAATTTCATGACAAATCACCACCAACATTTTCCCCCTTTTTAATAAAAAATTTAAGAAACTATTTATTTCTTGACTGTGATTGGAAATTTCATTCTAGTTGTTGTCAACTACCCCGTACAATGCTCAAATGCTTTACTATTATTTACATTTTTTTTAAAATCATCTTTCAACAATATTGTACGGAGTAATTAAAAAAAATCAAGTTTTCATGTTTTGTGTCATTACTATTCAATAACTTGGGAGTGTGGTTAAATGGAATGTACTCATCCATCTTTAATCCTAGACTTTGATGGGCTTCAAGCAACACGTGGACCGTAGACTTTTTTTTACGGGTGACGCAGAGTTTCTAACCCATGACTCTGATACCAAATTGAATCATGTGTTTCATCCAACTAAAAGTCTAAGCTTATAGTTGGACTGCACATGTTTATATTATATTTATGCTCACAAGAATGATAGTTATTTAGAAAAATATCATTGATGCAAACTATTTGTGGTCTTGTGATGATTATGTTTAACTATATTATCTGCTTTTAAAATTATAATTAACTCGACCCGATATATGAATTTAAATTTATAATTTGTAATGGAGACATAATACATAGATTATTTACTTATTAATTATGTTATTAAAATATAAAAGCTCTATTTTTAATTAAAATATTTATAGATTACTATTTTTTATAAGGTTTGAGACTAGCAAAATGATGAAAATTAAAGTGGGGTGCAAAGTATGAAATGGTGGAATTTTGGGTCAAGACGGCCGACAAAAACCCGTTTGAACGGGGGCAAGTTGGGGGTTCCTGTAATGTTTCTGTGTAACACATTTCCTTTTTTATTTAACAAAATGTTTTTCTATTCTTAACCCCCAAAGTAAGTATTAAAAAAAAAAAAAAGAAGATAAAAGTAAAAAATAAAAATAAAAAAATTCCCCCCCCACCACCACGCATGGATGCTACGGCGGCCACTCCCACCACCATTCTTTGCCGGGATCATTGCCATCATAATTTGCTTGCAATAAGCAATATATGCGTCTACTAGAATATAATTATTGTTTTTAACCCGCGACACTAATATCTGTATTCTACAACCCGCGACACTAATATCTGTATTCTACGAGATAGAATTAATTCAGAATCTATATGAATCGCGATCAGCCTCGTTAGAAGTTCACTCAAACCTTTCCACTCGAACTAACATCTTATGATTAAAATAATTATTTGAACATGACTACACTTACATTATTTTTTACTCTATACTGACACAATAATATAGTGTACAATGATGGACTGAACACAAAAATTTCACGATGAGATTAATTTGATTAGAATATAGTGTGAATAATTTTAATTTTAATTTTTTTTTTGGTTACAAATGCACTAAACAGTTGTCAAAAGAGTATTTGTCTTTATTGTGCTGAACTAACTTTAATTTGCATAGGTGATGGTCAAACCACTCACCTTGGCTTCTGTTTGATTGAGAAACATAAAAATGATGCCAAGAGTGCTTCCTTCTCTTCACATGCTTTCCAATCCAAGCCCCACTAAGTCACTAACATATTCCCAACCAACTTAAAAATAGTATAGTTAAAAATTATTTTGGAACTAAAATTAATTTATAGAGAAAATTTCAGTTTTGGTTATATGACTATTGGGGTGATGTTAAATACAGTCCACAACTTTTAAATTAAAATTATCAATTTAATATCTTAACTATTCAATTTTTATCAACTTTAATCAGTCCGGTCAAATTGCCAATCAAATCTCACCGTTTATTTTTAACTCACTTTATTTTGTTTAATCACAAGGGCAATATGGTCTTTATATGTTAAAACAAAAAAGGTAAAGTGAAGTGAAGCTATATATCCTAATATGCTAATTGATTTAGCAATTAGCAAAAATATGTATTTGAACCAAATAAAATTTAGAGTTTATCATGACCTATATATAATCGAGTTTTAAAAAATTGTATAAAGATTATTTCTCCTGTATACAAAGAGGGAATATATGGAAAAGAAAATGTCTTAATATAATAATATTGTATATCCTACTACTATTACTAATAAGCATTTCGATAAGATTGGAACGTAACAAAGCTCAGCTCTATTCATACTATATCATATACATGCTAAAGGATCATCATGGCTTTAACAATCATTAGAGCTTTAAGTTTCCTTTCTACTTTCTCTCAATATTCTTATTTGATTTTTCTTTAACACATCATATCATGTGTGACGTGATTGTGATGACATTAATGTCATGTCAGAAAAATTAACAATTTATTTTAATAGTTTAATAATTTTAATTATACAATTTATAAAAATACAAAGCAACCTCATATAAATATTTACTTCCCTTTGATATATAAATTGTTCCTCTATAGACTCCAAAATCTCATTAAATTATTGATATCTATTATCTACACATTGTCAATTTTATCAAATATCATTACTCAAAAAAACATAGCATGTTCCTTCTTTAATTATAAAGAATAATTGTTTATTATTATAATTAGTATTTGTTTGTCGTTCCTCTTAGCATGCATATATTACTTTTCAATCTAAAAAAAAAAACAAAGTTGAAAGCGATGTAAGTCATTCGATGTTAATCAATTAATTAATTAATTTCAGTTGGAAAAAAGAAAAACAAATGATTTTTGTTAAAAATTCATAGATTTGGCAAAGGCATTCTTCTGCCAATCCTTATTCGAAACGCCTTTAATTTTCTTCTACCACTGCTTTCCATATGGCATACGCCGCCTAACTCAAACTTTTCCTTTCACCTTTTTCAATTGCCAATCCAATTTTACTCTACATTTTTTTATTTTGCTTCAATATTGTCCACGGGCGCTGAATGAGGTAAATCGCGAGTTACACATTCATTCCTTAATTTTCACTTCAACATGTACACTATGCATACAAAGAGTCTTCATCACGTCTTATAAATTTTTTGGACTTTAAGTCTTCCAATGACCTCATGTCTTCAGTGGGAATCGACTTTAACCTGTCGCTAGAGTAAGACTTCCAATGTGATCCTTAAACCATGAAGCTAAGCCCCGTGGGGCTAAAGGTGAAATTTTAAAATATGACAATAATTATAGATAGAACAGTAATATTGTGTTTTTATAAATAGATAGAACATAATTGTCGTATTTTTTATAAATATTATATATAATTATATTTATACTTTCACTAGTTAATTAGAAAATGTTAATGTCCATTTTTATTTATAATAGTTGACATTTTTATTGCTTGATATTATACAAATTTTCTAAAATTAAAAGATTATATTTCTAACAATATTATTTTAGGATGAAATATTTGACTCCCTTCACATGGTAACGATTACATTTATGATTTTATTGGAAAATATAAATTTAAAAAAAGAATTGTGACTCATACTTTTTAGTCAATTGCAACATTTAAATGTCAGTGTGGAATAAAAATAGAGTAAGAAGTATTGATAGGGAACATCTCCTCGTGTATACAACTGTGTATCTGCTTGGTATGTACTGAGTGTTCCTAAAAGAGCATTTCCCGACCAGAATCGATCCTTTTGGGTCTAACCCAACATGAGTTTAGGACATGTATATATCCTCCTGATTGGGGTTGTGTATCAATTTGTAGCGTAACCTCAACTCGGTCCGGATATCTTCAACTGAACAACATTGCACTATATGAAAAAAAAAAAATCCATCTTCTTATCACCTTGCATGATCCCCCTTGTAAATGGGCTTATCAGGAATCGACTCCCACGTGTACCTATTAGGAGAACAGTCGACGGCACCAGTACATGTGGGGCACGTGGAGAGTGTGTCGAACGCCCGGCATGTGCTCCCTCTTAATTTCTATAAATAGCTCATTAAATGCCTAAAAGAGTGGGGGATTTTGGCATTTTCACTTAACTCATATTAGCTTGGGAGTCTCTGATCCATTATCCCTTATTCCCGATTCTGTACACTTGACTGTATTCCCTAGTATATTTACCACATCAAGTATGAACAATTATAGGCATGTTTTTTTTTTTTTTTGAAACAACTGACCCTATTACATTGTAGTATCTGTTCATCTATACTTTTCTCAACCTATTGAAGCACAAAGAGTCAATTTCGAGATCTCCTCCACTGAGACTCGAACTCATGACCTCCCATCTAAGGGTGGCCACTACATGCCAATTGAGCACAAGGTGCTTGGCAATTATAGGCATGTTTACTCCGCCTATATTTTCATTAAATAATGACGGCGAATTTTTATGGCCATAAAAAAATAGAGTAAGAAGTATGAATAACTATAGTATTACATGACATTTTAATATGTTTTGTATTAATAATCATAATAATTATATGTATTTAATTATTAATTAATAGTATTATATTAATGAAAAAATGATGAAATTTATAGTTTAGTGCTAGGCTCTGGTGGGGGCCAAGCGCCGATTACATGGGTCACGCCGTCACGGTTAGCCGTCCCCTGATGATTAAACTACTAAATTACAAAAAGCGAAAAATCGAAAAGAGGAGAAAAAAAAAAGCATCTTTTGCTATAATTGTAAGCCGACGTTGAATGTGGGACTAAGCAAAAGCCGCAAGGGGCTTAAATACTATACTGGGCGTGATTTTTTTTTTTTTAAAGCATGCTTGTTCTGGGGCTGGCGGCTGCACTGTACGGCTCGCTCCGTTTGAGCCGATTACCTCCTCCCGGCTCTATTTTTCTTCCTTAGCTTGTATTTGCCCATTTTTCTCCCTAAACAAAAGTTTCCTTGTATTATGTTTTTCCAGATAATTTATTAATGTCTATCTCTTATAAATAGAGACACTATCTGCCTATCTCTATACTGCGACACTCAATATCTTTTTGAGCAATAAAATACCCCCTCTTTAGTATCTTGTTACATTATTTTGCATTCATATTGCAATATAGTCATTGTAACTATAACTTATTCTCTTATTACATCATCTGTCAACGAATACAATTTGTAAGTAATTGTTATTTGGTTGTGATTGTTTTGTTTAACCAAGTACATCTATCACATTTTTGGGTATTCAGAGATAAATAAATAATAAACAAGGAAAACACATAGACATTGGGGCGTAGGTGTCCTATTGGCCTCTTGAAAAATACTCAAGAAATTTTCAAACAAAATACAAACAAGATTATTTATTACAATACACTATAAAGTAATGAATGAAACTATGAAAGGATGATGTATCAAGTAATGCATTCTAGTGTACAGTAAACAAACTATATATTATTTAATTAATACATTAGATATCCTCTCTTAAAATTGTATGACTAGTCAAAGGTGACCATATTTTCTAAATGGAGTGAATTTAACTAATCTAACAATATAATCATTATAATATTTGAGAGAAATAAATGATCTGTCTTCTCTTTAATTAAATCAAATCCTCTCCATGGTAACGAACACAAATTTTATTTTATTTTTAATTTGAAAACTATATTGCTTTAATTAGAATATACATTTTATTACAAGTTGTTTTTCTATATATATTTTGAACAAAATTTCTCTCTACTTTAAAAATTTAAATGCAAAAGTGTATTATCTAATCAAATTTTATAGGAAAGAAATTTTGTATTTTCATGAGTTGTTCTATACTGGGTTCAAACATATAACCACCCATTTAAAATAGTAACCGAGAACCGAGATGCTATCACACTACATAGTAGTTGGTTTATAGACACATTATTTTTAACAAAGATAAGTTACCTTTTACCAACTTATCAATTACCATTGAAATTGCATTAATTTTTATGACATAATTTTTATTTTTTTGATTTTAATGATATACAACAATACTCATCTTTATAATGGGTCACGCTTGTGTGAGACCGTCTCACGGATCCTTATTCGTGAGACGGGTCGGGTCGGGTCAAAGCACCATGCAAATGTCATATTTATATGTGCAAATGTCATACTTATATGCTCAAATATAACACTAATCAAGAATTCAATTTTTGTTACTTATAAGAGAAAAAGTAATACATTTTTCATAATAAGTAATGTTGACAAGTGCTCCTTACTTATAAGGCAAATATAATACTTTTGAGAAAAAATGTAATACTTTTAAATCGAAATGTAAAAGTATTGTATTTTCCCTTAAAAGTATTACATTTACCCTTATAAATAGCAAAAAATTTATTCCTGATTAGTACTACATTTGAGCATATAAGTATGGCATTTGTTCATATAAGTGGTGCACTTGCATATTGACCCGACCCGACCCGACCCGACCCGGCCCGACTCGTCTCATGGTAAGACGGTCTCACACAAGTTTTTGCCCTTTATTATTACTTGTTATCAGAAGTTGAAAATACTTATTTTGAATTTTTTGAAAACAATCATTATATTATATATTGATTAACTTTTATATATAAAAACTATATTAATTATTTACTTATTTTAATTGTTATGTTTAACATTATTTCAATCAGGCAACGTGCATGCTATAACTAGTTTAACATAAAATTGAGCACTGTTATGCAACAAGAAGTAAATGAGTTAATACCTAATTTGGTCATCGATTATTGTGAATTTTCTCAGTTTAGTCATAAATAATTTTTTTGTGCTTAATTGGATCTTGGACTTTAATAATCTTTCCTAATTAAGTCATCTGTCTCTATTAGCTGTTAGAATAAGGACTAAATTGAGAAAAATTGTTATAATAGATAGATTAAATTGTTAAAACTTCGATGATTAAATTGGATACAACCATTATAGCCGATAACTAAATTGGATAAAATTAATATAGCCAATGATTGGATAAGATATCAATACAGAAAATTACTAAACTATCATAATAGATGAGTCAAGTGGATAGAATCATCAAAGTCTACTATGTAATTAAGTAAAAAAAAGTTATTTAAAACTAAATTAAAAATATTACTGTAATTGATTAATCTGATACTAAATTGGGTATTAATATTACTATAATTTGATTAATCTTGCAATAAAAAAAAAAGTTATTATTGGCAGTTGGGAGCCAATAAAGACGAAGCAGGCTACACTCATTTGTTTCTTCGGCGTGAACGCAAGTCTCTATCACCATATTTATCTCTTCCCCCTTTCACTGTCTCTTCAAACTTCAAACGGAAATCCAAGAACAGAATCGCCAGTGGAATACAGTGAAGAGAGAGAATTCCATACCCATACCCATACCCCCCAAAAAAAGTTCTCTCTCTCTCTCTCAATAAATATATATACACTCCAACCCATCAGTAAAGCTAGGCTGTTTATATAATATATATACAATCTCTCTGTGTCTTGAGCAAGAAAGAGTGAAAGCCCCTTCCTTTCCTTTTTCTCTGTAATAATTTAGAACAGAACACAACAGAACACTCTTTTCTCAGACCCTCTGAGCTTTTGCAGCTTTTGAGGGCTGTCTTTCTCTCTCGCATTCTTGTGTGCCATCATTTTTGGCCTGCATTTATTTCCCTCTCGCCAATTTATATTTCTGTTCATTCTCCCACTGGGAATTGGAGAAGTTCTTGCTGGAAGCTAAGAAAGGTATGTGATTATGAAAATGAAAAAAGAGAAAAGAAGTCGGGTTTATGATTGTCGGGTTAATATGAGATCTGTCTAGTCATAAAACTTTGGCTATTTTGATGGGTGTTTTTTTGGATCTGGTGCAGAGGGGTGGGGGGGACTGACTGAGTTTTTTCCTTTTATCTTTTTCCCATTTGTTGTAATTCTGTTTTTTGTCTCATTTCGTGTCCTTATTATTCCAGCCACCCACAGCAACAACAACGTAGGCATATTTCTTTTTTATCGTACAAAATCGAACAACAATGTTGCCTCAGAAGCAAGCCGAGGAAGCAATAGTCTCCAGCTTAGAACACGACGGCGTGGTTGGGAGCAAAGAAGGGTTCGGCGAGAAAGAAGAAGAGAATGAGTCCATGTTCAGTATGAAGAACTTTCTCTGGCATGGCGGCTCTGCTTGGGATGCTTGGTTCAGTTGTGCTTCCAATCAGGTAACAAACTAACAACTCCTATTTCTTTCACTATCACTTCAATTTTTTTTCTTCTTTAATTTATTCAATCTGGGACAGAATTGCTTAAAATTTTTGAAAAATCATGTAAAACAGGTGGCACAAGTGCTGTTGACCCTGCCATACTCCTTTTCACAACTTGGAATTCTATCTGGGATTTTGTTCCAAATCTTCTACGGCCTGATTGGTAGCTGGACAGCTTATCTGATCAGTGTCCTCTACGTTGAGTACAGAAGCAGAAAAGAGAAAGAAGGTGTTAGCTTCAAGAACCATGTTATTCAGGTCTGTTATAACATAATGTGCCACCCAAAACACTGTTTTCTCTTTTTGGAATTTTATGCTAAATCATAAAGCTTTGATCCGTTGGACCGAGACCCGAAAAGCCAAGTCCAGCACCAGGTAGCTGTCCAACCCGAAAAGCCAAGTCCAGCACCAGGTAGCTAGCATATTGTTAAAGAGGCCTGAACATCAAATCCAACACCAGGTGGCTTGTAGATTGTTAGGCATAGTCCTGAATGGCCAAGTTCAACACTAGGTGGCTAGCGAATTGTTGAGCATAGGCCTAAAGGGCCGAGTCCAATAACCTGCCTGTTGACTGTCACGCAAGTATAAGAAAATAAAGTTGGTGTTTGACTAATAGTGACAATTTTTGACGGTGAGCGTTTGATCCTAACATTATCTTTAATTTGCAGTGGTTTGAAGTGCTTGATGGGCTGTTGGGACCATACTGGAAAGCAGTGGGGCTAGCCTTCAACTGTACTTTCCTTCTATTTGGATCTGTCATACAGCTCATAGCTTGTGCAAGGTATGATGAACTAACACATATTGCATCAAACATATAATCTGTGAAAAGGCGTGAAAAGAAAAACAAAAACTTTGTACTTTGAATTGAAGTGGGTGGGTTTCTTGAACACTGACTGGTTTGTCAATATTCTGGACTATTATACAGTAACATATATTACATTAATGACCGATTGGACAAGAGGACTTGGACATACATATTTGGAGCTTGCTGTGCAACCACTGTCTTTATTCCTTCCTTCCACAACTATAGGATTTGGTCTTTCTTAGGCCTTGGAATGACAACTTACACTGCTTGGTACCTTACTATTGCAGCTGTTGTTCATGGCCAGGTAAAAATACATGTTTTCTTGAATTTTACACACTCTGTATTTACTGGTCTTATCGAAAACCATTGATGATTGACCAAGCATAACGGTTTTTACCGTGGTTACTAGGCTGAAGGCGTGGCGCACTCGGGACCAACGAAGCTCGTCTTGTACTTCACTGGTGCCACAAATATACTCTACACTTTTGGTGGCCATGCTGTCACTGTGTAAGCACTTCTTTGATCTGTTCTGTTCTTATCTGCACATTAACTGTTAAGAAATTAATACCAAGTAGAGTATGTTGTTTATTATGCTCATCTGTTGTACTATATATCTTCTTGTACTACTTATTATGCAATTCTTGATTAGACAATGAGTGGCAAGAAAAAAGGACCTCTTTTTTTATTTCTTCCTATGTTGACCATGATCTATGATTCTTTGATAATTATGGGGGTGTTAAATTGCATAGTACTAGAGGGCATTTTGGTCATTAATCTTAACAACTAAACTATTTTGGAATCAAGAATCCAATGCTTATATTCTAGTCTAGATATACTTGACACCACTGAAGTTAATAATTAACATTAGATTCTATATTCTGTTGATTCATTGTTTCAGTGCTTATGATTTGTCTTGATCCCTTTACTCTGAAGCTGTTGAATACTTTTTTTTGCTAGTTTAATTATAGATTTTATTTGGAGGTAACTGGTAAGTGGTAATTAATGGCTATAACCCTGATTATATATAATTGTTACAAAAAAACAGGGAAATCATGCATGCTATGTGGAAGCCACAGAAGTTCAAGTACATTTACTTGTTTGCTACACTCTATGTCTTCACCCTCACCATTCCTTCGGCCACCGCGGTTTATTGGGCGTTCGGGGATGAACTTCTCGACCACTCGAACGCCTTCTCCCTCCTCCCTAAGTCCGGGTGGCGCGACGCTGCTGTTATCTTGATGCTCATTCACCAGGTCTGTTGTGATGATAACAACTTTACTGTGACTATAAGTTCGGAATTGGAAACGAAGACTAAAATGATATGACGGTGTGTTTTAACTATATATGCAGTTTATCACATTCGGGTTCGCGTGTACCCCGTTGTACTTTGTGTGGGAAAAGGTAATCGGGATGCACGACACGAAGAGCATTTGCCTGAGGGCACTTGCGAGGCTCCCGGTGGTGATACCTATATGGTTCTTGGCTATAATCTTCCCGTTCTTCGGCCCCATCAACTCGGCTGTAGGGGCGCTACTAGTTAGCTTCACCGTCTACATCATCCCCGCCCTCGCCCACATGCTCACCTATCGCAAAGCCTCTGCTCGACAGGTAACACTATAGTACATAGACTAAATAGAACAAAACACTATAGTACAGGGACCTCACAGGTAGTCACTCGACCGGTAACAGTATAATACATGGACTAAATTGAACAAAACAGTATAGTATAGGGACCTTACAGGTACTCAATTAACAGATAATAATGGCCTAGATTCGAAAATGTTGCTAGCTAGACAAGATATTATGGGTGGGAGGTCCTTTTAGTTATATGGTACAGTCCAAGTGTTGGATAATGTCTGAAATGAGCTGTCCAGGCCAGTTGGGGACTCCATTAAACCACACCATGAAAGTAACTGCACAACTGTTACATTATTGATTGGTACCAAAATTGGGTCCTCATAAGTACTCCCCTGTCTTGGCTCAATTTGTCAACACGTTGCAACGTACCACGTCGTATAACATGTGATCCGGAAAACTAGAATGTTTGGTTCACATGAGTTGCTGGTGGGTTTGTTTTAGTCATTGATGGGGTTTTTGTTGGCATTGCAGAATGCTGCGGAGAAGCCCCCATTCTTCATGCCCAGCTGGACCGCCATGTATGCCATCAACATCTTCATAGTGGGCTGGGTTTTCGTCGTCGGGTTCGGGTTCGGGGGATGGGCTAGCGTCACCAATTTCGTCAGACAAATCGACACGTTCGGGCTTTTCGCCAAGTGCTACCAATGCAAACCGCCCAAACCAGTGGCGCTTCCGCCCCGCGCGGCGCCCAATGTCACCGGGCACCACTGACTTAAACCAATCCCGACGAACAACTCTCGATAGGTGTTAGTATTTTGTATTATATACATAGGGAAGTAGTAATACTTCTCTTATAATTGCCTATGATGTGTGCTGATCTTTTTTTTTTTTTTTTTGGTACTCCTAATATTTTGATTTTTTTGGGGTTTTATAAGTTATTAGATAATTAAGATAGTGTGCTGATTTGTGACCATTCCGTTGCTATCAAAGCATAGAGTAATGGAACCAATATATGTTAGTTTTTGAACAATTCTCAATATCCTAGTTTATTATAGCACCAAAAATTACATAATTTAGATTTGCAAGGCTTGCAATATCATGGCTATTTCCATTGCATCATTTATTTGGTTACAATATTATATATTCTTTATTTCCATCTCAAACAAGTCATTAACATCTCGAGTCTCGACGACCAGATTTGTAAAATTGAATAACTTCTCATTAATCGTTGCACTTATTCTTTTTATAAACATGTAATATATATAGCTGAATAATTCGACACAAAAATAAAAAATCACGCTTTACTCATTTAATCACTCTTTTGAGACAAATATGTAATATTCTACATCATGTAATACTTCGAATAAAGATATGTGGATGGGTAGTTTAACATGAATTTATATAGTTTTAAATTTTGATTTTGATGTGATTAGCTAATTTACTTATAATCAATAAATACGGAGTATTAATTATATATGAGATAAAATGTGTGATTAAAAAGATTTAATTTAAATAATATTTTCCATTTTCAAAATCGGAAATTGACTTTTGAAGGTTATGAATTGAATCTAACAATCATCTAGATCTAGATTATCTGTTTTATCTTTTTTTTTTTTTTGATCTGTTTTATCTGTTAAGGAGTAGGCAGTAGACCCAAATTCTCACGTGGTATGCACGTGCCGATCAAATCGGTCTCCACGCCATGTCACGTGCCTAGGAAGAACATGCATGAACTTCAATTCCCAAGTCTGGCACACCCCTCTACTAATCATTGCTTGCTCGATAGTTGACTTGTTTCTTAGGGTTTAGTTTTTGAGTTTCTTTTTTAAAGTAAAATATTGTGTAAAATATATTTTGTTAATCACATATTTGGTCTTTAAGATGTGTGAAAATGATCAAATTACTTAGTAATCCAATGCCACCGCATATTAGACACCACTACACCGATTTGGTGATTCAAGGCCAGCAGATAGGGGTGGAAATAACTGTGCAAGTCATGGTTCATTTTGAGCCAACTTAGAGCAAGCCCAAACCAAGCCAAATTGTATGTGCATAGGACCCCACCTATTCTACCCCAATTGTTATACCATGGACCAAGGTTCATAGGGTTCATATTGCATTGTGAATCCTAATACAAAAATTATGTATCTTCAGTTAATACATTTTTTACCTACAGTTAAAAGTTTCTGTACATATAAATAAATAACTTGATAATTGCTGATACATAATATGATAGTTACAGATACATAAACTTTCAATTGCAAGCACATAATGTGTCAACAAAAGATACAGAATCTGAAGGTTATTTTTTGACCAGGGTCTACAATGCAAGGTAGATCCTGATTCATGGTACAATTTGCTATTCTACCCCTACATGCAAATGACAAATTTTGTTACGCGTGTTCGACATATTTAAATTTTTTTTTCACTCTAATTACTATTTTTTATTTTTAAATTAAGAGGAAATCACTATTTTGGTCCCTCGTTTTTTAATTGTCAATGTAGTTCTTAGTTTTCAATTTCAACTAATTTGATCCTCGAATTGCATAAAATTTTGTCAATTAAACCATTCGAGGATCAAATCAATGAAATTTTAAAATGGAAAAATCACCATTTTGGTTTCTCTGAAAGGTTTAATTGACAAAATTTTAAACAATTCGATGATCAAATTAGTTGAAATTGCAAATTAAAGACTATTAATTGACAGTTGAAATGCAATTAAGGAACCAATGACGATTTTTACTTAAATTAATGATCAAGATATATACAAAATTTAAGATATACTAATCATTGTTGTGATAGAAAAAACTAAGCCCACATGGGCAGCTCAATTGGTCATAGGGATGAAGTTTGGGAGAAAAGACCAGGGATCAAGTCTCACCAGCTGCAATCTTAGTTATGGACCCGATTTAACAAATATTCTAATTTTTACAATTATTTTCTTATCATAATGTTCTTCACCTTGTAACGTATATTTTTAGAGAATCTAAAGAAAGTGAATTTATAACTTTTCAAAAATTAGGAAAACATGTTAGCTGGCTTTAATATTTTTTAACAAAAAAACTAAGACCTCACATTACATAAACACTAACATAATATATATATATATATATATATATATATATATATATGGAGTTTACATGAATTTCCCACTTGATGGACATATCGACTTTGCCTCAATTTAAAAAAAAAAAAAGATATTCACAACAGTTCATCTGTTATCCATTCTTAAAATATTTCATTTGTTATCCATTCTTAAAATATTTCATGATTTATATTACTAACATAAACTCTATGCAATTCTAGCAATTTACTAATGAAGACAATATATTGGTAAGTGGTAACCACAAAGTTACAAGTTCAACTATATTCCCAATTAGAGTTTAATATGTGGTCATTTACTGACTATAGTTACAATGCTAGGTTTATTCATGCACACCCTCAGATAATGGTTGCGGAGTTTTATCATCACCAAAAAAGAAAAAAATAAAGAAGAGAAAGAAGAAAACCTTCCTAACATAAAAACTTACAAACACATGCATAAAAGGGTAGATTTGAAATGTTTATTAATTAAAGCAAATGGTTCTTCACCCATGACCCAACAACATGCAACTCCTTCAAAAGTGATTACACATAAATATTTGCAAACCGAGAAGAAGGATATAGTAGACTTACTATAGTACAAAAGATGCAAACATGCATGCACTACCTTGGAGCTATCACCGTCATAATCATTGAGCTAAGCGTTCGCACCTACAAAATGAAGTGGAGTGAATAATAATGGTCTTAACAAGAAGTGTTTGGTGTGTAATCAATAGTGTTTATATGAAAAAATTGTACTCCATATAACATTGGAGGTATTCAAGATTACCTGCAAGGGATGCAACTTAGATTGATATGATTCTGTTCCTGCGAACTCTGCTTCTTGGTTTCAAAGATTTTCTTCCTCGTTGTCGTGGACTGAATAGCGGTACTAAAACATTGTCAAGTTGTTTGTATGCTTCCCTGCATCTCTTGTTATGCAAAAGCATCCAAAGGTACACGCCTAAACCCACCATGAATCCCAAAGCAGAAGTTACATATTCCCATTTGATTTCAGGTTGGGCACCACCCAATTCTATCGCAGATTCGCGGCCACAGGAACTTGTTAGAGGTTTGCAACTTTTTGAGAGAGGAAAACCGTAGAGTTGTTGATTCCCTAGGTAGGAATCTGGTCCAAATGTGTTAAGTTGATTACCTGTTGGAATCATACCAGAAAGTCTGTTGAATGATAAATTCAATACAGAAAGGAATGTGAGTTTCGCGAGTTGTGCCGGGATCTCTCCATCAAGCTGGTTTGCTGAAAGGTCTAACGATTCAATCCTTTTAAGATTTCCAATTGCTTCAGGGATATTCCCTGTGAGAGCATTGTGTGATAGGTTGAGAAAGTAAAGTGATGTGAGAGCTCCAATGGTATTTGGTATAATTCCATGGAAATTATTGCTTGAGAAATCAATAGATGTAAAGACTTTGTGAATTTTCACCAGTTCCATCTCAATCCCCTTCACAGTTAACAATACTTTATCTTGGTAGTAGAAGCTAAAGATGAGTCCCATGCGGTTAAGCATGATGTTACTCCCAGATTGCCCAGTATTATCTTCATCAACAGTCATTCCTTTCCAATTTAAGAAATTTGGGGAGAGTTCTCCAGTGAAATTATTGAAAGCAATATCAATAATCTGAAGATTTGGCCACATATGGTTGGCATTAACACACTGAAGGTTACCATGGAACCCATTGGATCGCAAGACTAGCACACGCAGGCTTAATAAATTCTTCAATGGGCATGGAAAGGCATCTACAATTTTGTTACTCTCTAGATTTAGAAATTCTAAAGATGCGCAATTGATTAGAGAACTAGGAATCCTCCCTTCTAAGACATTCCTGCTGAGGTCTAATGTTTTTAGAGCACAGTTACTTGGAAACGAATCAGGTATGTTACCAGTGAATTGGTTTTTCCCAAGGTTTAGTACTCCTAGTACGAACCCAAAATTGCCGAATAGACAGGATGGAAGTATGCCATTCAGCTTATTGTTGGATAAATCAAGCACTTGTAGATAGCTTGCATTGCATATGGATTCAGGAATTGGCCCAGTGAAGGAATTATTTGAAAGAGACAAGAAAGAAGCAAATGGAGCATAAGTTCCAAGATCAAATGGGATGGAACCATTGAAAAAATTGTTTGAGTAATCAAGATATATAGCAACCGGGGCTGGGACTACTCCAATGGGAAGTTGGCCTTGCAGTTGATTGGAGTGCAAGTCCAGTACTGAAATACTACTTGGAATTGTGTAAGGCTTTTGTAGACCATCTAAGAAATTGCGGGAGAGATTGAGACTATCCAGACTTCCATTACCCACATTCCATATCCAGTTTGGTATTTCCCCTCTAATTTCATTGTTTGATAGATCTAAATCGCTCATACTTGATTGAGTTCTAAGATCCGGAAACTTTTGCAATCGACAAGAAACCATTTTCAATGTCATAAGCTTGGGAAAGAATGAGGTGGTTGAACTACCACTACTTATGTCAACTGACAAGTTGTTGTAAGAAAGCTCAAATGTTGTGAGGTTCTTGAGATTTTGGAGACTTTCAAACATAAACCTTCCACTGAAGGAGTTGGAAGAAAGTAATAGAAAATTCAGCTTTGGAAGTTCAAAAAAGAACTTTGGAATGGAGCCATTTAGAAGGTTAGAACTCAAGTCAAGCACTTCTAATTGAGAGGCAGATGCATTAAGGTATTCATCAACTTGACCATCAAATTTATTGTTGGAAAGCACAAGATTCTGCAATGATGGAAGTGAAAAAAGATATGAGGGAATTCTTCCGGAGAGTAAATTAGACCCTAAATATATATTCACAATTTCTGAAAGGCCTCCGAAATGCTGGGAAGAAAGTGAACCAGTTAGGCTATTACCAAATAAGTTTATGCGGTTAAGGTTCTTTGACCATCGGAAATGTGGGATTGAGCCAGTGAAGTTGTTATATGAGAAATCCACGTACATAAGACTGGTAAGTTGTGCCATTGTAGAGGGAATTGATCCACTGAATTTACAGAAAGAGAGATCTATCCTGGACAAGTTGCTAAGATTACTAATGGATGCTGGCAACGAACCAGAAAATTGAGTTCGAGATACTGAAATCATCTCAAGTGATCCATTCTTGGGAAATGATGGAAAACTGCCACTAAGTTTCTGATTGTCTGCCAAACTCAATTCCTGTAAACCTTGTAACTGAAATATCTCTCCTGGAAATTCTCCCTGCAGATTACAGTCCCTGAGGCTTAAGGTCTTCAGGTTCAAGAAATTTGCAAAGAAATTTGGAACTGTACTGGAAAAATCATTCATATCCAGATAAATTTCAGAAAGGAAACGAAGTTTCGAAAGGGAAGTATGAATTGGACCAGAAACTGTACAGTTCAGCAAGCTCAACACTCTTAAATTAGGCAGAGATGAAGACAAGGCCTGACACCATTCACTCCTTTGAGCAGAAAGATCAACACCATCAAGATAAAGTTCTCTGAGTTGTATAGAGTTTTCAAAGAATTGCTTTAGATTTGGATTCTCAAGTCTAAGTCGTGGTCCTATTGGATAGAGGTCTGAGAGGTCAAGAGTAACTAACCTTGTCAGCCTTGATATCCCATTTGGAATCTGCCCTCCAAAACCAGCATATGACAGATTAAGATATGTCAAATTGGTAAGATTATAAATCTGAACTGGAAATGGAGTTGAGTTGAAGTTGTTGACAGCCAAATTTAGCCTCTCAAGGTATTGAAGACTGAATAGAGTACTTGAATTCTGAATAGCATCTAGTGTAATGGATTCATTGTCAAGAATCAAACTGATAACATGACCTGAATCATCACACTCGACGCCAGGCCAGTAACAACAGTCGTCTGTGTGCTCGTTCCAGCTCACAAGCTTGGTTGAAACTTTTGAGTCGAACTTCAGGCTACTCCGCAATTGCAGCAACAACATTTTCTGATCGCTCATGCATTGAGCTGCCACCAATGAGATGTTGAAGCCACATATTATACGCAGCAAAGATATCAAGAAAAGCCATGGAAGGAGTGGAGTTTTCATTGTTGCACAGCCAAAAGATAGGCTAAAATCTGTGTTTTGGGGAAGCTTAGCTTTCAAGTGAATGAGAATAGTGGCCGGGGTGACTAGTGAAATATATTATTTCAAGTTTTATAGGCAAATTTGATGTCTAATTTTGGGTTCTACGTTTACTGTTGCAGAAACTAAACAATCTTAGCTTGTCAAAGTCCTCTCAGTCTTTCATCTTAACTGGCAAGTTGATTGTCCAAACATTCGCTGTTTTTGACTACTAGTGAGCTCTGTGAATGCTTCGATTATGTTCCTCGCTGTTTGTCAGGGCTAGTGTGTATGAACACTGTTTTTTTTTTTTTTTTTGTGAAAATATTCAGCTGTGTATGAACACTGTTATTCATGAATGAAATTGATTGGGTTTTGCAGAATTTCTACGAAATTCTTTTATTATGGAAGTCCAAATATTCAGCTGATATTATAGGTTGACAGTTGACAAATGCCCCAATCCAAGAAATAAATACACACTTGTAATTCTTAACAACCAAAATGTTTATCACATACATCATATTTTGTTCCCGTTCGCATTGAGCCAATTTAATTAAGGGATAAAGTGCTAATCATATTAATTTTTTCATATGAGAGAGAATTCTAAACTCTCGACGATCTTTCCTAATGAGAACGAGAGTGCACGGTCACACACACCAATCAAATTGGTTAGCAAGTAATTAATTAATTATTAATTATTCCATATAAAATTAGAAAACATTAAGATAATTGCAGAAGAAACGGTGGACAGTAGTAAGTTTTATTTTAGGGAAAAAAGCACTTTTGGTCCCCCAATTAGTATCACATTTGAAATGTTATCCCTATCTTTCAATTTGAACAAATTTGGTCCCTCAATTATTGAGACAGTTGTCAATTTAGTCCTTCTGTTAAGTTATCCAATTAACACCGTTTATACCATGGGCAAATTTGGAATTTCACATTTGAAAATGCACTTTTGGTCCCTCAACATCCTAAGATTGATCTTTTGGAGGAATATTAAGCCAAAGAGAAACAAATTAAAGTCCAATAATGAGACTTCCATATGAATTACTTCAACTACCTGGAACTAGACTTAAACCTGAAACCTTCGGCGAAACCATCCAACCACAAATGTATAAAACCTTAGATTACAACTAAGCAGCATTGCTAATTGCTAAAATTCACAACAAAACATATTATACGGAGTATATGATTCTCTACGAGTTGACTTGCATGCCTAATACAATGAACATGTAATATGATATACCTTCAGTTTCAACGAATGGTCATCATCATAATTCATACAACATTTCCATTTACCTGAAAGCCAAGCTCATTCTCAGGACTTGCATTCCATCCTTCGAGTCGTCTATACCATTACTGCATCTACTGCCATTGCCATGGCCAGACTTGGTGGCACCTTCAATGTTGGCATACGAGACAATCAATAACACCAATCTCGATTGCCTCCATGTATAACAACTTCACCAGATTCTTGAAGCGCCTTCGAAATGTAGGTATACACGATAGAGAACTAACAATTCCCTGTAACCTGTGATAGCAAATGTTCCTTTTCAAGCCGGCCAAGTGCATAGTAAAATTAGAGAAACTTTGAATTTGGAGCTAACCTCCTAATTATCGCTTGTAACTGGGCTCATTTGACATTGTCACTGGAGGGAAATCCAATCTCGTCCCAACCCTCTGGTCTGTCATTTTTGCAATGCATTAGCAGCTTTCTAAGGCAAATTTCTTCGTCTTCCTACAGTTGAAGTTGCTTTATTTGCTCCTTCATGATTAAAAGCGGTCCAACAAACCGCTCGAATATTTTGTCCTTTGCCTAGTTGGTCTTTGTTAACTCCACCTCATCAACTAAAAGTTCAAACGAGCAAGAAATTACAAGTATGATTTTTCTGAAATAGTCTTGGATTTGCCGTTCGAAAACAAAATGAGTACTGGAAAAAAAGTACATACAGATCACTAAGCCAGCTGAGTTGGACCTTGCTGATTCAAAATGGACAAGGAGGGAAGTTTCACGACTAATAACTTCTTGCATTTTCCCCCCGCAATGTAGCTCACGATGTCTTTGGCATCTATTAGACCTTCGTGAAGGAGAATTATGCCATTCACTTCACAGGATTTGAAAAGCCAGTCCCACACCTGCTTCAGTAAAGCTGATCAGTTCTTAGAAGGAGAAGAAAAAAAACGTTTTCCAATCGTTAAACAAACACATGCTAGGACCTGCACTGGTGTGTATTGCTGTATAGCTTGCTTCAGTTTTCTGGACCCTTGCGAAGCCATCTTTGAATTTCGTGATTCTTCCCTATTTTTTTCGTTGACGGTAACGCGGTAGTTGAAGTAATTCATATGAAAGTCTCATTATTGGACTTTAATTTGTTTATCTTTGGCTTAATATTCCTCCAAAAGATCAATCTTGGGCTGGTGAGGGACCAAAAGTGCATTTTCAAATGTGAAATTCCAAATTTGCCCATGGTATAAACGGTGTTAATTGGATAACTTAACAGAAGGACTAAATTGACAACCGTCTCAATAATTGAGGGACCAAATTTGTTCAAATTGAAAGATAGGGATAACATTTCAAATGTGATACTAATTGAGGGACCAAAAGTGCTTTTTTTCCTTTATTTTATTTTATTTTTTTGAAAGCTGCTAGTGAAAGTTATTTTTGATAGAAAGTACTGTCAAAGCGGGCTGGCCCGCCCCATTAGGCCCGTCCCACTGCGGGCCAAATTTTTTGCAGGCTTTTGCGGGCCGGCCCATTAGGCCCGCGGGCCAAAATTTGTGTAACCCTAACCCGTCCCGTGCAGGTTCGCGGGCCCCGCGGGCCGACCCGCGGGCTTTTCATCTTCCTCTTTTTTTTTTTTTTATAATAGTAATATATATTCACATGTGATGTGAACATATATATATTCACGTAAATATATATACGTAAATATATATGTTCACATCACATGTGAATATATATATATTCACGTACTGTGAATATATATATATTCACAGAATGTGAGAATGTGAATATATATATATATATACTTTTATTTTTTTATTTTTTTTTTTTATTTAGCCCGCGGGCCGGCCCCGCGACCCGCACGGGTTAGCCCGCGCGGGCCGCGGGTTAATTTTGGCCCGCCCCATTAGGCCCGCATTTTCGCGGGCCTATTTTTTCATGACCCTAACCCGCCCCATCGCGGGGCGGGTGCGGGCCAGCCCGCGGGCTTTGGCCCACTTTGACAGCCATGTTATGCAAATAATATTTTTGTGGACCAAGGTTCATAGTGTAGTGTGGACCCTGACCCAATACACAGAATTTAACTTTAGAATGTACATAATTCATGTTCATAATGCACAGAATTCATGTTTATAATACAAACACATAAACACGATATAATGAACATGAATTCTGTGTATTATGTTAAGTGTTTAATTCATATTTATTATATTGTGTTTATGTGTATGTGTATTATGAATATAAATTATATGCATTATGAACATGAATTTTGTACTTTATAAAATTAAATTCTGTTTTGATCAGAGTTTGATCATAGTCCACAGTGCATTGTATACCTTAGTCCACGATAAATTGCCTTAATAGAGATTAGAGACCATGATATAGAGTTATTTTCACTTTTGGTCCTACGACTATTGGATCATTTCTACTTTTGGTTCTCAACTATAAAAATTTTCATATTTGGTCCCACGATTTTTAAATCCCTACCACATTTGGTCATTCCGATCAAATTCCAGTAACTTTCCGGTCAGCAGTAACTATTTTCCGCTGAATGAATTAAGTTAAGGGTAAATTTGTCATTTTATTTTTTTAATTTAAAAAAAAATGAGAGTGAAGAGAGGAAGGCAAACAACAGCAACTCGCCCGCGGGGAAGGCGAGCGGGACGCCGGCGAGGGAGGAGCGAAGTCGCCACTGCCACTCCAAGCTGTCACCACCGTCGCCGCTGTGCCAAGCCACCACCACCCACGGCCGCACCGGGGTCAACGCCTAATGTCATCGAGGCGGCGGTGAGTTGACTCAGTGTCTCGTTGAACGCAGTCTCGCAGCTTCACAGAGTTGAGTTGGTCTCCGGATCGGTGGAGTCGGGGAGAAGGGTGGGTTCAGTGATTGCGTCTATGGCAGAACGGACAGCGAGGGTGAGAATCTGGGTGGGATTGGTTTCGGAGGAGGAGCGAAGCGGAGATAAGATGCTATAGCAGTGGGCGTCCGGGTAGCCGTAGAGGGAGCAAACGGATTGGATAGCGAGGGTGGAACTTTTGGCGGGTGATTCAGACTCGATGTGGTGCTTCAGAATCGCTAGAACGGAGATGATAGTAGCAAGGATGAGGGTGAAACACAAAACCAAAACGACGATGAATTCTCGCTTTTGCTTTTTACGGCAAGTTGATGAGGAATGATGGTCAAGCAGCAGTAGGTCGTCGTTGGGAGTGGGCATAGAGATTTTCGTCAACTCCATGTTTTTTTTAAAAAAAATAAATTAAAAAAATAAAATGACAAATTTGCTCTGAATTTAATTCATTTGCCGGAAAATAGTTACCGGTGATCGGAAAGTTGCCGGAACTTGATCAGAAAGACCAAATGTGGTAAGAATTTAAAAATCGTGGGACCAAATCTAAAAATTTTAATAGTTGAGGACCAAAAGTAGAAATGGTCCAATAGTCGTGGGACCAAAAGTGAAAATAACTGCCATGATATATGATACTCATTGTCAATTGCTAAGCAAGTCCAATGAGAAATGCAACGTAAAATGGGCCACAATAGAACAAGAAAAAGTTTGTGGATAACATTAAAAGAGGACGGGGCCTACTTGGGCCAATCATTGTCCAAAATGCATGGCAGGGAATGGCAATTTATTTCGTGGATATTAACGGTTTTAGTCATTTTAATTAACGGTTTGTTTTTTTTGAAAATTATGTTTTCTATTTCGGCCGATCTGTGTATTTGTATTAATATTATGTGTATTCTTTGAATACATTCTGTGTATTGTAGATTACGATTCTGTATATTCATGTTAAGGGTACTTAAACATAGGTTGTGACGTGTTTTATATATTCGAATGTTAGGAAGACGATTTCTGTGTAGTTGTGTCAATATTTTGTGTATTCCCTCAAGTCATTCTATGTATTATAGATAAGGATTCTGTATATTTGTGTTAGTGGTACTTAAACAGAGGGGTGATTTGTTTGTGTATTTGGTGTTTTCATATTCTGTGTATTCTTTGAAGGCATTCTGTGTATTGTAGACGTATTCATGTTAGGGGTACTTAAACATAGGTTGTGACGTGTTTTTGTGTATTCGAATGCTAGGAGGATGATTTCTGTGTAGTTGTGTATTTAAAGCCCGTTGAGAATCTAACATTAACAAAGTGTTTGGTTGACATGATTTCAAATTCAATTACAACATAAATTCGACGAAGCTATAAATTACAGTGTTTGGTTGTGGAATTGAAATTCATGTATCCTCCTAGGAATTGAAATTCAACACATCTTGGAAAGGAAAAAAAACAAGGAAAATGACTAAATTACCCTTGATCATTATTAATATTAGAGTAAATTGTCACTTTGGTCCACTGACTTGAGGGCTCCTGTTAATTGCAGTCCACGACTTTCAAAAGTGTTAATTGAATACCTTGACTATTCAATTTTTATCAATTTTGGTCACTCCAGCCAAATTGGCGGTCAAATTTCGCCGGAAAAACTTAACTACCCAATTAATGCTTAATCTAAGGGGAAAATTCGTCTTTTTAATTGTGTCTGATTTAACCAAAACCAGACCCGGTTAGGAGAAATTTGGCCGCCAATTTGGTCAGAGTGATCAAAATTGATAAGAATTGAATAGTCAAGGTATTCAATTAACACTTTTGAAAGTCGTGGATGACAATTAATAGGATCCCTATAGTCAGTAGACCAAAATGACAATTTACTCTTAATATTATTACACAAGTGCATTTTAGTCATTATATAACTTATTTTCTTCTCATTCCTAATAATTCTATTTTCCCTACCAAACAACATAATTTGAATTCCTGCCAAAGGCCTTGTGGTCAAGCGGCATAGCTGTGGTCCTACCAAGTGAGAGGTCACAAGTTTGATTCCCAGATACTACATTCTAACAGAGCAATAGCATTCAAAAAAAAAACATAATTTGAATTCCTACTTTATTCCCACCTCATTCTTTTTTTCACCAAATTACAATTTTTTCCCGTAATTCATTTCGCATCCCCAATAGAAGATTTATCACTGTTTTTAAGAAAAAAGTTGGATAATGTGGATGAGAGAGCATGAAGAGAGAGAATGAGTGAGGGTCTCCTACAAATATGAGGTTTTTTGCAATTAGTGGGCCCCACCACTAAGGAGGAGAGATGCGCCGAGTGAGGCGCAACTCTCGCGGTCGCTTGGACCGTAAATTTGTTGTTGTTGTTGTTGTTTTTTTTTTTTTCTTTTTTAAATTATTGATTTTGATTTTTTTTTCTATTTTCTTTTCTTCTCCTATAATTTTTTTTTTCTAGTCACAAGTTGCAAAAACTTTTCAGAAGCATCACTATTGTGAGGATGCTCTAGAGGTACAATAAGCCACCTGGCTCTTGATCTTGATCTGTGCACCCTCAATTGTATGGCTCCACCATCACTTTCAATATAATACCCATCTCTCCTTATCATCCACTAGTTTTCACATGATACTTGCTTACTATACAACAAGCATACCCCGCCTCTGATTCTTGAATATCACCTTCATTTTCTTGAATCTCCGGCGAACCCAGTCTTGGCCGTGCGAGATGAGGAGGGCCTTGACAGCAGGGTCATCATTGAAGGGGGTGTGGCTGGGGAATGAGTGGGGAAGAAGCTCCTTTTGGTGGAAAAATGATGGTGCTTTAAGGAGGACAGAAATTTGCTTTCTTGGTTTGCCAAATGGAAACCATACTGCTAAAATCAGCATCTTTTCATCACTTCCACTACACTTTCTGCGCAAATCTATCCATCCTGTTTTAGCAGCTGCTGCTTCTGCTGTGTCTTCACCAACATTAGACACTCAGGTACAAGAAACTAGGTTGTCTATTGTACTAAGTTACTATGTGTTATGTAAAGTAGGAGTTACTGACATGATAATATATTTCTAATTGATGCAGGAGCAGTTTGAGAGTGAAGAAATGGATTCAGCATGTACAGACTTTTTTCCCTTCCTTTTCTACTCAAAAGGGTTCCTAACTGGCAACCCAAGTCAAGTTGATCAAGCTTATAGCTTGGTAACCAAAAAGTTACAAGTTCAACTTCATGCCAGAGAGGCTTATTGGTCTTCTTGATTTAAGCCAGTCAGTTATGAGCAACCTAGATTGATTTACCTAACCGTGATTCTTTGCTGGCTAGGCAGACTTTACCCCGTGCAAACCCTCGGGTAGTCACTACGGGTTTTAATTGGTCAGTCGAAAAAAGGGTTCCTAACTCTCTCTGAAACTTGTTTTCACTATCATTTATTCAGTGTATTGTTCAATATGCAGATGGATTAAAAACTGTCCGTGTCAAATTTCAAATACAAAAAGAATGTTCATTTGGGCAGCAGTTTCTGATGGTTGGTGATGATCCCATGTTTGGTGCATGGGATCCATCAAAAGCTGTTCCTCTCACCTGGTCAGAAGGACATGTATGGACTCTTGAGATGGTAAGGTTTTAGTGGTTCCTAAATGGTTTCCTGGCTTCCTTGTATTTAGGATTCATATGTGCTATGTTGTGGTTGTTTTTTTACTATTTCAGGATATTCCCACTGGCAATTCTATTGTCTATAAGTTCTTACTGAAAGAAGCTGATAAGGATATTGTATTGTGGCAACCCGGCCCTGATCGCATAGTGGAAACATGGGAAACAAGCAACACAATAACAGTTTGTGAAGATTGGGATAATGCTGAGCTCCAGAAGATTATAGATGGAGAGGCAGAGGAGTCTGCAATTTATGCAGGAATGCTGATTGCTGAGAAGTCATCCGGAAATGAGCATGGTTCTCTAGTTGCAGATAATATAAGCAGAGCCTGCACGGATAGCTCAGTTGGTTTTTGGGTGGCAGATTGTGGACAAGGGCAAGATACTATAAGTGGCGTGGGAAAGGAGGTGAATGCTGGTAATGCATTATCTGAAGCTGCAGGTTTAGTTTTTGATGAAGAGACTCCGGTTTTAGTGCCGGGACTGAATCAAATTTTTGGTGTGGAATCTGAGCTAGAGCCCTTGGAAGAAGATGAGACAGAGAGTGAGGGAGAAGGTTTGGTTGGATCTATTAATGCACCAGAGGTAACGGCTGGCCCAAGAAGTTAGTTTTACAGTTGCTATATATTCTTGTTTGACATTAGGTTCAATTAACTATGATGTTGTTCTCAGATTTCTGATATGCCATGAACTGTTGTGATCCAGTTGAATTCAAATGAAGAGTTTGTGTCTGGTAAAGAAACCTCTGAGATGGTGTTTAGCAAACAGCCATCGCAGCTGAGTGTCGTTGAAAGTGACCTCCAATGGGGTAGGACAACTCTCCACAAATTGCTCACTAATTTGGGGTGGATATAACATCAAAGCTTTCAAGGTAATTTCTATGTCTCTGTACTCCACTGCTGTGTATTAGATTTGTTTTGGCATTCAAAATTAACACAAATTTCAACACGGCGTGTTGCGTACGCTGTGCACAAAGCTCGTCTTCTGTGGTCTTAAAATTCCCAGTGGTCAAAGCCTATATATATATATATATATATATATATATATATATATATTTATCTGGCACAATAACTGATGTCAGTTAATAAAACCTTGAAACTCGAAACATTTTTAACATCAAAGAATCGTTCTGGCATTTGTTAGCCTATTTACAGATTCCGATTCTGTCTACCTGTAGATTAATCTTTGCAAGTTGAAGAAGAAACTAAAGCCTTTTGTAAATGAAAAAAGTAAATGCTGGGCACATGAAAAACAGCCCTCCTTGGAAGAAACTAGAGCACTATCCTTATTGAGGTGGGAAAAGAGAGAATATACTGCTAAATCATCCCATATTAGCACTTGGTTAGGATGACCTGCGGTCCGAACTTGTCAACAGCTCTTCTTTCAGACACTTGGTAGGGAAGTAGAATTGTGGCAAACTGGCAACCTAAACATCAAGGAATCATTAAAAATCTATAACATTTTAGCTTGTTTAAACCAAGAATTTATAAGCAAAGTTGGACATAGATTATTATTATTACCGCAGAGGACATGAGAGTCTGCCTTTTTCTACGTAATTCATTCCCATATAAGGCTTAAACATCGAATACTACTAAAAAAAACTAGGCAATGATAAAATCTATCTATAGCTATAGGGTCTTCACATTACATTACCTTGAAGAATTGCTACATTTTAGCACCTCCTCATTTATTGCATTGAAAGAAGGCCTATGGCGTGCCTCTTCAACAACCTACATAGTACACACATCATTTCAACATATCCAAAGGATCAGATAAAATAAGTAACAGAAAGTGAACACAGCCCAAAGGTTGTGGACATAGGAAGAAGAGAAAACAAACAAACTCTTGTTTTTTTTTTTGAAAGTCAAACAAACTCTTGTTTGGAGAACTAATATGGCAGAAAGGACCAAGCCACCAGGACAAGAGACAGATGTACAAAAAAACCATCATCTCTTTTGACTTTACTTAAAGATGGAGAGGGCGTAGCATAGAAAATTGCAATATGCAAGCAAACTAGAGCCTATCTCTTCGCCCAAAAGTAAGACAACCCTTCAAGAAATAAAAACATATGGATACTTGGATAATGGGCATATATTGGGGACTGGCCAATGCGTACCTCTAACCAGGAAATATGTACAAGATAGATAATGGTAGTGAACATTAAGGCCAGCTCACTCCAAATTTCCTCATTTTGCTCTCAACTCTGGTGATGCAAAATTGCAGAAAGGAGTGATCTAACTCAAAATAATCACTACCTATCATCTTGAAAAGAGCTACCCACACACCTCACATCCAAGCGTCACCTATGTTTACAATCAGACAGACCAAATCAATCATGCACAATAACATCAGAGTCCCACCTCAGAGCCATTTACTTTCACCAATTTTCCATCAGCCAGCTTTTTATCTTCCAGATTGAGAGAGTCCCATAAAAATCCATTTTCATTTTCCAGTGAAAGATTATCAAAATCTTTATCCACCACTCTATTATAAGATTCAACATGGGAGATATATTTATCTGCAGTATCATATGAAGAACTGTTATAGCACCTAGGGCAATAGATTCTCCTATTAATAGGAACACTAAAGGAGAAATTTTTCTTTGACATACACAGCAGAGTGAATATAAGCTAGCTGTACACAACAAGAGATTAAATAGAAGAAAAAGAATGGAAGGTAACCAGCTAAGCTACGTAGGGCATTTGCAGCTGCCTGTTGCTGAGCATCCTTTATTGTTTTACCCACGCCAACACCAATTTTCTCACCAGTGAAGAAGACCTAAAAAGTCATTGAGGATGTTAAAGCTTCCCAAGGCATAAGATGTACATTGTACTCTTACTATTTAGAGGTAGAAAATATATAATGTGTTCCAAAGGTTAGTATATCAATCAAACTTCAGGAACAAAAAAATAATTTGAATCATTTAAAAAGAAAAGAGATGTGATTTTCAAGCTAATTTTCAGTACTCAAATCACCCAGATTGCAAAACAATCCAATGATGAATAAAGTTTTTTCTGTACCATGGTTCATGACATCTCCAAAAAATATAAATTTACAAGATTAGAGTATTAGACTAAACCATACTAACAAGAAACATATTAGCATTAAATAATTCTAAAATAGTCTACATGTTTGAAATAATTAAAAGCATTGAACTAACCTCAACTGAAAATTGTAGTTCAGCACTGGTACTCACAACAGGCCTAAATTCAACCTACATATAACCAGGGCCACCTTAGAACTTTTAGAACTTCAACCAAACAAAGCAACTGTGAAAATATATGCATCCAAAAAAAACCATGTGATCTTTTTTTATATAGATGTCCATGGTATACCTTTGAGGTGCATCGCCTTCCAATTTCTTGCAACACCCCAATAGCTATAGAGGGTAAGAAATTCATTTTCCCACCTTCCAGTTGGAAGTCTATATTACCAGAGGGCAACTGATTTTGCGAAACAATATCTATTTAAGATGAGAAGATAATTAGCAAAAGAAGAAGAAAGCATCAAAGGTGGATGAAACACAGAAAAAAAAAAGGGGAAAAATCATTTGTAAAGGAAGTTTTGAGTACCAGTTACTGGATTTGGAACATTCTTCTTATGCATTGAAATTTTCTGGATATTAATAAACCCAAATAAAGAGGCATTCAGAAGATGGAACAAATATTAACTAGATATGGGAAATGATCAAGGTGCTACCTCTTCACTCTTCATTGCAGAAACATGCAATGGTAAAAGACCTTGTTTATCGGGTCTAAATGCACCAAAGTTTTGAATAAGTCCTTGTGTTTGGCTACCAAAATGTCCTCTGTTGGTGTCATCTTCTACCAAACAGGATCCCAGTGTTTGCAAGGGAAGCACTGGAATTTTTTGTGGCACTCTCGATAAAAGAGGAGGCTCTGCCGAACCTTGATGCCTAACTCTTCTCCTTCCATCACCATCAGTTTCAGAAATGCTGTTATCTCTTCTGAATGGAACTCCAAGCAAACTAGGTTCTAAGGTGCATTTAATAAATAAAATAATCATCAGTTAGAAAATGTTTCAAGAAAAATGCTCAATATCTCATCAAACGGCAATATAGGTGCGGTGAATAGGTGTTATGTTCAAATAATCCACTTTCCTAAATTTTGCTTGTTTAGTGAAAGGGGACTACATTTGTGGGAGAGGAAGTAAAATAGGTGCTCATTACAGACTTTCTAACAGCAAACCTCCTCTGATAGGCAGTGAACCAGATACATTAGGAGCACATCCTAGAACAGATTGAGAGTGTTCAGATTTCAGTACTGGATTAAGAGGCATCAAAGGTGTAGCAGGATTCATATTATTTTTCCCATCCTAGAAAAAATAACAATATGAAAACACAGGGAAACAATCATGACTACAAGCTAATGATTAGTTGGAAGAGAAGTCAATCCAAAACAATGGTTTTCATAAACACATTTGGTATGAACCTGCTGATCCAATCTTTGTGCAACTGCAGGTCCAAACATTCCCTTAGGGATGGGAGGGTTGAAATTTCCATTTGATAAAAAACCAGAGTCCTGAAAGCATAGGATTATCAAATCATCAAAATCAAGTCTCAAAGCAGATGTTATTTGATGGTGTTAAGCAAAAATGTGATGGTGGTCTAGCAGGTGGCAAAAAACCACCACCTTGAAGTACAACAAAGGCTATAAGAAGGCAATCAAGAAAGAGAATAAAGAGAAATACTTGAACAGTTAGTGGATAAATCTTACAATAGCATAGTATTTATAGGCTATGAAAGGCATATATAGAGTCTAGATTCATGGATTACTATAGAACACATGATAATCATGGTACTATAATAGTACAATCTTGAATTAGTGCTATGATCCTTGAAATCAAGGTGAGATAATTACATAGGTGATAACTGATAAATAAGAAATCTGCAGAGTTCAAATCTTCCCGCAAATAGAATAAAAGATGAATACCTCAAATGCCAAGTAATGGCTAACATCAGGTCCAGAAGGTAAATTCACCCCTTCATCTTCATAAGAAATGTTGGCAATGTTTTGTAGTAGGCTCTCATCTAACTCTCTGATTAAAACAATACATATATGCATAAAGTTACATAACATATGATGCATTTACAAAGATTTTCATCATATAAAAAGTTTATACAGCTCTTGGTGAATGGATTTACTTGAAGAAACGACTTCGAACATCACATGCGACATTTCTTGCCACACATAGCACTGGAACAACATTTGCTGTCTACTCCAGAAGGAAAAGTTTCATCAGTCTTGAATGTGAGAAAAATAAGATGCTTACTGGAATAATTTCAAAAAGACAAATATGAACCTCGGCTTGCGGAGCATAATATGGTGTAAAGGGTGGGACTACATGAACATGAGGCTGATCCATATCTTCCCACACTTTTAAACGATCATCAATTACCATTGCTAATTTTGGATGGCAAATGCCACCTTGGAAGACATTAAGTAAAGACTTTCTTGCCACTGCAATTGGGTAACAATAAATAAGCAGCTAGTAGCAAAAATTAGAGAGATAAAGATTAAAAAAAAACACTTGAAACTAACTGAAAAAGAGGATGAAAAACTCAAATGAATTAACTCTGCAACACCAAAAAGAGAAGCAGGATTTGTGTTGGTACAGGAACTAATAATACTGAGACAAAACTATTGGAAAACAAATGAGCCAAAGGTGTTAACCTGATTTAACACATACAATGCGGTCCACTAGTTGCTTTGTGCAGATAAGCTGTGCCTCCAGGTCAAGCAACCTCCACATCTCCAATGCATAATCCCTTTCTGCCATTGTGCAAACATATACTTCAAATCTTTTGCGACCTTTAGCAGTCAAATAAGTTTTCAAATCATCCCAAGCAGGCCGTAGTCTGACTAGCACACTAGTGTCACGGTTCTGCATAAGCACACAACAAATTTGAAGGTATTCCAGACCACATGACTACACAAACAATTTGAAGTATGCATTTTTAATTAACCAAAAGTGCTCTCATAGATTATATTTGCCTTGAGCTCCTTTAACCCAATATGCTTGGACAATTTTTACTTTCCTTATGAACAACAAAGAAACAAAACCTATGCAGATAGGCATGTCTAACAGACTACTGCATCTGCTTAGCATTCATAGTAAATTCCATATACAAATCTTCTAACCTCTGGATTGATGCGTGTAAGGACAATATTCTTTTCCTGCAATCTTATGACTGGACGAAGAATGCGCTCATGCCCATCAGATAACTGGGGAACCTCCTCTTGAACAGCCTTATATACTTTATTACCATCCACAACACAATCACCCTCTATGTACTGCTTTAGTAATACCCTGTCCTCGGTGTATCTCTTCATCTCTGCTGACATACCTAACACCCGAATTGGATCTGTCTCTCGTGCAGTCCAACCTCGCAAAGCCTCAATCCTATTCTCAAATGACCTCATTGTATTAGCAACAATCAGCGTCTCGTCAAGATCAAACACAATAGATAAACACCTCATATTTAGCATTCCCAAACATGAACCATATAACCCACGCGGCACAGAGAAGCACCAGAAACAAGGGAATTTCTTCTGTTTACTGGGCATTGCAACTAAGTGTACTTCTTCATCCCCTAATAATACCACTGCTGTCTACAAAAACGAAAAGAAGGTACTAATAAGATAGTGTTTAACATAAAAGAAGCTCAACTATTCCCAAGATACCAGAATCCAATTGACCATATATAATGACAATTCACAAATGTTCATCTAAAAGAGCCTATGCATCAATATAACCAAATTGATTCCTCTTCCAGTGCATGCATTATGGCTATGCACACATCATCTGTAGATACCAGAAGATTACACACACAATGAGACGCACTAAAAGTCCAAATAGTCCGACATATATCCATTATGCATTAACTTTAACACACAATTATGAAGAACACAAATTGAATACATGAAAGCCTCAGGACACAGACATAAAGCGATCAAATTAACAAGACCTACAAAACTGTCTCTGAAGAAGTTACAATAATCCTAAATGGTAAGATATCAAACTCTGCCAAATACATTACACTAAAACTAATTATGCACAAAATGAACATCGGCAATTATTACAAAATCAAAGATATCTTGAAATTAACTGAACTGTCAACATATCATGAACATGTGCAAATGCAAGTTATGCAGCATATATTTGCAGAATATATACTGCTAATAAATGAAAATGCTAAGAACAATTTTCTATTGATCAATGACCTTGAGTTCATAGAAGCAAGAGGAATGAAGATTGATCAACGGAGATTGCTCGGCAG